>PVJS01052163.1:0-13712 GCA_004027185.1 Glis glis
CCATTCTTATTGGGGTCAGATGAAATCTTAGAGTAGTTTTGATTTGCATCTCCCTGATTGCTAATGATGTTGAACATTTTTTCATGTATCTATTGGCCATTTGTATCTCTTCTTTCGTGAAGTGTCTATTCATTTCAGCTGCCCACTTCTTGATCAGATTATTTGTTTTCTTAGTGTAGAGCCTTTTAAGTTCTTTGTACTTTCTAATTCTAAAACTACAGATGTTAAAATGAACACTTAGGAACAATTTCCCTTTGGGATTTTGTATCTGTGAAAGTTCAAAAAAAATTAAAATCATTTTTATAGATTACTAATAGTTTTTAGGAGATGAAGCAAAAATAAAGTTCTGAGACTTGCTAAAGCTAAGTATCTAATGTTCAAGATTCTTTCTAGAGAATATATTAATGAAAAATATTTTCCTAAATTATTATTGTTGGTATTTTTAAAAAGATGAGTCAGTAGTCTACTTCAACTTTTTATACAACAGATAGAGATACAATTCAAAGCCCCAAATTGTGACAACATGTAAATTAGCAATAAAACCAATAACTGCTTTCTTTGCTTGTGGCGAGATTTCCAGTTGCAAATAGCTAGCAACAAAGTTCATCTGATAGAACATACATTAGAGAATGAAAAATCAGCAAGTAAAGTGGCATGCAATTGTCAATGACAGTAAGACAAATGTGGTGAAAGCTATGTTTGATTTAGAAATCACAAGCACAGGAGGTTTTGCTCACAAAACATGCCTTCCACTGTGTGCTCACAAATAATATCACAGTACCTGATGGAACAAACTTATTGACCATAAAAGAAAAGGACCAGCCACAATTATTATTATTGCTTACCAAAGACAAAACTGCATGACACACAAGGCATTTCACACCTGTCTTGTGATACACTAATAAACTATGTTCAAACAAGATGTAATAAAAGCCTCTAAACGGCAAAAAAAGAAGGCTACATTAATCAAGGAAAACCTTGAAACACTACTTTGCAAATAAGAGTATTAACATAGCAGATATTACTAACAATCACTGGTTACTCGCAGGAAAATAGTTTCTTGGCTAGAATCTGCTGATTCTTCAAATAATTAAACTTGCCATTAAGAGTTTAAGTATTTTCTGCGTGTTTCCTGCTGAAAAGATCCCATTATTATGCTACCACAGGAAGCTGTTAAAATTGGTATGCATGTGATGAAGGCTGTAGTGCAGACAAATTCAGAAGAGATTTTGTTATCTTGAAAGCTAATTATGTTGCTATACTGTCACATTTCTAGAACCAGGATTTATCTTCTGCAAGCAGTACAAATAGCATGTTTTGTGGGATTCTTCTATGAAACTGCAGATGACTGTGGACTGCTGTTCAGTATTCCAAATACAAAAGATAGTTGACCATAGGAAGGATTTATCAGCAGATAGTACTGAGGAATTACTGTCCCTGTATAAAATTTGACTCTTAATTTTTTGTAATACTCCTACTATACTAATAGCTATATTTTGCTTCATAAAATATATGTTAATCTTAGATATGGGAATTTGGGCCAATATATATTTTAATTTCTAATATTAGTATATTGCCTGTTTCCTTCACTAAATGTTTTGATTCCTGTTAGAAATCTCATGTTTTCCCACTACAGGGTATTTCTAGCACTGAGATCAATGTCTTGCACATAACAGAAGCTCAATAACTATTCACTGACTGACTGACTGAATATATATATATGAATAAAAGTTCATATATATTTTTATTCATATACATATGAATAAAAAACATCCACAGGGGTTTTCTTGTGAATATATTATAAGAGATTTTTAGACTTTTTCAATTTTGTTTTTACAAGTCTTCCTATGAATAATTTTCAGAGCATTTAATATGTGTAAAACACTGTGTAAGTTACTGAGGCAAGTTAGGAAAATGAAGAATTTCTTTTTCCAGGAATGCAAAGTATCACAAAACCTTCCAAAATATGATACCTCAGAATATTCTCTAATTCCATCCATTTCCCTGGAAATGATGTAATTTTGTTCTTCTTTATGGCTGCATAAAATTCCATTGTGTACATATCCCATAGTTTTGTAATCCATTCATCTGTTGATGGACATCTTGACTGGTTCCATAGTTTGGCAATTATGAGTTGTGTAGCTATAAACATAGATACGCATGCATTAGTCTGGTAGTTTGGTTTCCATTCTTCTGGGTAGATACCTAGAAGTGGTATAGCTGGGTCAAATGGTAGGATCATTCCCAGTCTTCTGAGGATGTTCCAAACTGTTTTCCAAAGTGGTTGCACTAATTTGCAATACCACCAACAGTGTATTAGAGTTCTTACTTCTCCACATCCTGCCAGCATTTGTTATTGTTTGTGTTTTAAATGATTGCCATTTTAAATGGGGTTAGGTGAAATCTCAGGGTAGTTTTGATTTGCATCTCTCTGATTGCTAATGATGTTGAACATTTTTTCATACATTTATTGGCCATCTGTATTTCTTCTTTTGTGAAGTGTCTATTTAGTTCACTTGCCCATTTTTTGATTGGGTTGTTACTGTTTTTAGCAGTGAGATTCTTGAGTTCTCTGTATATCAAGATATTAGTCCTCTATCAGAGTAGTAGCTGGCAAAAATCTCCCATTCTGCCGGCTTTCTGTGGAGGTTCTTGATAGTTTCCTTTGCTGCATGGAAGCTCTTCAGTTTAATGCAGCCCTGCTTATTGATCCTCTTTTTAACTTCTTGTGCCTTTGGGGTCTTGTTGAAGACGTTTTTGCCTATGCCTATGTGTTGAAGTGTTGCCTTCTTAAAGTAGCTGCAAGGTCTCTGGTCTAACTTCCAGGTCTTTGATCCATCTTGAATTGACTCTTGTGCAGGGTGAGAAAGTAGGGTTTATGTCCATTTTTCTGCATGTGGTTAACCAGTTTTTCCACCACCATTTGTTGAAGTGGCTATCTTTTTTCCAGTGGATGTTTTTGGCTCCATTGTCAAAAATCAATTGGCTATAAGTGTGTGGCTTTGTTGCTGAGCCTTCTATTCTGCTCTATTAATCTATGTGCCTGCTTTTGTGCCAATACCATGCTGTTTTTATTACTATGGCTCTGTAGTATAGTTTGAAGTCAGGTATTGTGATGCCTTCTGCATGGTTCTTGTGGATGAGAACTACTTTGGCTATTCTGGTTTTTTTGTTGTTCCAAATGAATTTAAGGACCGATTTTTCTTGTCTGTGAAGAATTACCTTGGTAATTTAATGAGTATTGCATTGAATTTGTAGAGCACTTTTGGAAGAATGGCCATTTTGATGATATTTATTCTGCCTATCCAAGAGCATGGGAGATCTTTGCATCTTCTAAGATCTGCCATTTCTTTTTTCAATGTTTCATAATTTTCCTTATAGAGGTCTTTTACCTCCTTGGTTAGGTTTATTCCTAAGTATTTTATTGTTTAGGGGGATATCATGAACAGAAATGTTTTCTGGATTTCTTTTTCAGTGGATTTATGGTTGGCATAAGAAAAGGTTCTGATTTTTAAGATTGATTTTGTATCCAGTTACTTTGCTGAATTTGTTGATTAGTTCTATAAGCATTTTGGTTGAGTTTCTTGGATCTTCTAAGTATAATACCATGGCATCTGCAAATAGAGATAGTTTCAGATATTCTTTTCCTATTTGCACTCCTTTGATTTCCTTGTCTTGCCTTATTGCTCTGGCTAGAGTCTCTAGGACTACATTAAAAAGGAGTGGTGACCATGGACATCCATGTCCTGTTCCTGTTTTTAAGGGGAACTCTCATAATTTTTCCTAATTAAATATGATGTTGGCTGTGGGCCTATTGTATATTGCCTTTATGATGTTGAGGTATGTTCTTTCTATTCCGATTCTCTGCAGTGTTTTTATCATGAATGGGTGTTGGATTTTGTCAAATGCTTTTTCAGCATCTATTGTGATTTTTGTGATTTTGTGATTTTGTGATCATGCGATTTTTGTCTTTAGTTCTGTTTATGTGGTGGATTACATAGATTGTTTTTCGTATGTTGAACCAGCCTTGCATCCCTGGGATGAGCCCAATTTAGTCATGATGTATGATTTTCGTGATGTGGTTTTGAATGTGCGTTGCTAGTATTTTGTTTAGAAGTTTTGTGTCTAAGTTCATCAATGATACAGGTTTGTAGTTTTCTTGAGCTGTCTTTATTTGGTTTTGGTATTAATGTGATGTTGGCTTCATAGAATGTATTTGGGAGAGTCCTGTTTCTTTCTATTTCATGGAATAGATTGAGGAGTATTAGGATTAGTTCTTCTATAAAGGTTGTATAAAATTCACCTGGGAAACCATCTGGTCCTGGGCTTTTCTTTGATGATAGGCTCTTTATTGCTGCTTCAATCTCTTTTGTTGCTATTTGTTTGTTTAAATTTCATATATCTAACTTGATTCAAATTAGGAAGATTGTATGTGTTTAGAAATTTGTCTATTTCTTTTAGGTTTTCCATTTTGTTGGAGTATAGTTTATCAAAGTAGTTTCTTATAATCCTCTGAATTTCTGGGCTGTCAGTGGTAATATCACCTTTTTCATCTCTTACTTTAGTTATTTGGGTTGATTCTCTCTTTTGGTTAGATTGGCTAGTGTTTTATCTATTTTGTTTATTTTTTTGAGGAACCAGCTTTTGGTTTTGTTGATTTTTGTATTTTTTTATTCTCTACTTCATTGGTTTCTGCTCTGATTTTAATAATTTCCTGTCATCTACTGGCTTGGGGGTTAAACTGTTCCTGTTTTTCAAGGGTTTTGAAGTGTGTCATTAGATTATTTATTTGGTGATTTTCTGTTCTTCTTATGTGAGCACTCAGTGCTATGAATTTTCCTCTTAATACTGCCTTCAGCATGTCCCAGAGATTTTGATGTTATATCTCTGTTTTCATTTTTTTCTAGGAATTTCTTAATTTCTCTCCGTATTTCTTCTGTGACCCATTCCTCATTCAGCATTGTGGTGTTCAGTCTCCACGTGTTCATGAGGTTTCTGTGGGTATTCTTAGAGTTGATTTCTAGTTTCATTTCATTATGGTCTGAAAAAACACAGGGGATTATATCACATTTTTTGAATTTGCTACTACCTATTTTGTTGCCTAGGATATGGTCTATTTTAGAGAAGGTTCCATGAGCAGCTGAAAAAAATGTGAATTCAGCTGTAGTTGGGTGGAATATTCTGTATGTGTCTACTAGGTCCATTTGGTTTATGGTATTCCTTAAGTCTACGGCATCTTTACTGACCTTTTGTCTTGAAGATGGATCTAGTGGTGTGAGAGGGGTGTTGAAGTCTCCCAATATTATTGTATTGTGATCTATGTGTGACTTAATGTCATGAAGAGTTTATGAAAGTGGTTGCACCTATATTTGGGGCATAAATGTTGACTATCATTATATCCTCTTGCTGGATTGTCCATTTTGCCAGTAAGAAATGACCTTCTTTGTCTCTTCTGATAAGTTTAGGTTTGAAATCTAATTTGTCTGATATCAGAGTTGCTACTCCTGCTTGTTTTCGAGTCCCATTATTGTGGATTACCTTGCTCCAATCCTTCAGCTTTCATTTGTGAGTATCTTTACTTGTAAGGAATGTTTCTTGCAAGCAGCATATAGATGGATTGTGATTTTTAATCCATTTTGCCACTTTATGATTTTTGATTGGGGAGTTGAGGCCATTTATATTCAACATGATTATTGAGAGATGAGTTTTAATTCCTAACATTTTTAGTTTTAATTTCTATTTGAGGTAGTGTTTGTTCTTCTTTGCCTAGTCTAATTCTTGCCTAGTTTGTTCTTCTTTGCTGGCCTAGATGGTGCTGCCACTGCTGCCACTGCCATTCGGGTCTCTTGTGGAGCAAGCCACCGCTCTCTTTCGTCACCAATGCTCTGCAGTTACTGGACTTACAACAGGTCACTGGCTTCTTTGTTGGTGGTCTGTGGAATCCTGAATGCCGTTAGCCACCGACATGGCCTGGCCAAGATGTTGCAATCTCCGTTGCCACAGCTGCCATTTGGAGCTTTGTCGAGCATGGAGCATGTTACTGCTCTCTTTTGTTGCTTATGCTCTGAAGTTGCTGGACTTACAACAGGTCACTATCTTCCCCGTTGGTGGTCTGTGGAAGCCACAATGCCATCAGCTACCAGCTCAACCCAACCAAGATAGTATCACTGCCGCTGCCACCACTGCCACCATCTAGGTCTCTGTCGAGCGTGGAGTGACCACTGCTTGCCCTCATTGCTGATGCTCTGCGGTTGCTGGATTTACAACAGGTCGCCAGCTTCCCTTATGGTGGTCTGTAGAGCTGCAATGCTGGCAGCCTCCGGCGCAGCCCCGCCATGATGGCGCCACTGCCGCTGCCATTCCCTAGGCAAGGTACTTGGAGCTCTTTACTGTCCTCTGTTCTGTCTCTGGCTTTGATTCCATTGGGTTTCAAATTTTTTGTTGTTAGTTCAATTTTTTTGCTGCTTTTCTTCTCTTGTCAAGAAGCTGTTTTCACCGCAATTGAGATCAGAGTCTCAAAGGAATCACGACATGGTGTCTCCCTCAGTCGTCATCTTGGAATCCCCCCTTCCATTCCTTTAGCAGTGATAAGACTATGCCAGGCATATATACAGCAGATAGAAAGTGACTAAACCAAGGTCCCTGCCTATTTCTTCTCCACCTGTTAATTTTATCTTATTTACAATTCTAGTATCCCCCATAATACTACAACCTAAATAATTGGTTATAATAGAAGCCAAATAAACATTCATATGGTTCCCGTGTCTTCAAAAGAGTCAGATTTGTAGGCTGGCAAATAGCATAGGAGGAGCTGAAAAGACAGAACAACAAGGGAAGACCACCAGGAGGAGTCTCTAAAGAGATCAGAGCAGACAGAATCAACTACACAGGTCTAAGGATGAGTCTTTAACAGCAGGTCAACTTCTAATATAAATATTAGGTATATGTTAATATAAATATCTGAACAAAGATGATAGTGGTATCAGACAAATGTGTACTTGGGAGAGAAGGGTAGGTATTTTCAGAAGTGTTCATATACTTTAATGAAGGAACACTAAACAAGAAGAGACTGGAAAATCTAAGAATGCAAGAAATTGGGAATGAAATGTGGTTGTTGTCAAAGAATAACGTGTAGACTTCAGGGCTTCAAACATAGAGCAGTAATGAGTAGAGACAAAGTTAAAGATGTAGATAGGTATGCAAACTACTAAAAAAAGTGAACAAAGAAAAGGATCCATATCAAGTTATTCATATTAGAGTAGAAGTTAATGTCCCAAAGAAGACTATGAAGTAGGTAAAATAGGTGGATAAAGAAGGCAATAAGACCATGCTCTATCTAACTGGTACAATTTGCTATCCCTTAAAAAATACATTTTTCTCCCTCTATACTATTATTCTTTTCAATTTTCCTGCAGTTACCTGACTGGCTTACTCTGAACAAACATCATGAGTTTGGAAGAAAAAATAATTTAAAGCAGTTTTCTGTAGGGAAAGGAATACTCCCTAAAGCAAAATGGTCACCGTTATAAATTCATTTACCATCTCTAAGATCCATTTATATTAAAATTAAAAAATTTTCTCTTAATTCTTAAAAATGATAAAAAGCCACAGTAAGCATTAAAGTTGATTGTCTATAATACAATGGTCATACAAATCAGTGACTAAATAATTGAGTCTTACCTGTATTGCAAGGGCATGAGCTACAAGACCTCTAAGGTATTGTAAGGGATCTTCTGGGCCTTCCCACTTGCTTTGCCATGTGAGAGGACACTGCAATTTTAAAAGGGTCAAAATTAAGTTGACATATGTAATATTACATATAAAAGACTTCAAACATTAGTGTGATTGGGAAAATTTTTGGCATAATTCATATTCATATGATGAATTCATTTCATTAAGATATATGCCTATTTTTCCTTTATTTGATTAAAATTAAATAATACAGACAGAATTAATGTTTCTCAAAAATTTTAGAGATTTTTTTACTTTAAAATAATCCTTTTAAAGAAACATTAATTCATTCTTGAAAGATTAAATGAACTCAAACTGATATATAGAAAGTAATCAACTATATTTTCTTGGAACAATAGTGTATAATAAAATCAAACTAAATCTCAAAAAACAATTTAAGTGGTAAAGATAAAAATAAAATCTTAGTCCTGACAGAATTTCTATAAACTATAAATAAAGCAGTATAATGGAAAAGCTATCCACAAAACTATATTGGGATATAAGGTACAAAGAGAAAATAATTAAAATGGAGTAAGTACCCTAATCTAAAAATAAATAAATAAAACCACTCTAAGGATAGCTGCCTTACAAAAGTTATGTTTCTAATATCTGAATTGTTAGCTAACATTCTCCATTAATGAACACTTCTTTACTTCACAAGTATTCTGTAAGTTCAGATTCATTATGATATACCTTTCCTATGAGGGGTTTCTAGATTTTTACAAATATTTCATAAACATCATGCAAACATCTTAATATCTTAATTTTTTTGAAGTGTGGTAATATGAAAAAAACATTAATTTAATACCTCCAAAATACTGTCAGATCAACAATGTATAGAAAATGGAAATTATATAATAATCAAATAAAAAGGGCTGGGAGTATAGCTCAGAGGTAGAATGCCCCTGAGTTCAATCCCTAGCACCAAAAAAAAAAAAGAAAAAATCTAATTAAAGAAGTAAAATGAGCCTTCTTAGAAATATGATAGATAAATGCTAGAATTCTTTGAAACTAAGACAGATGTAGTGATTGTAATACATTATCTCAAATCATTTGACACTTCTATTGAGACTTGAGGTCTGTGTTCCTCTCCTGAAAACTGGCCCAATGGCTCCTCAGGTCAAAAGAATACAATGGAAGTTTCCAGATCAAGCCTATGAGAAACTGATTGCTTATATTTCCTGTCTTTTGAGACCTTCCATCTTGGAACCAAATTATCTTTTGTGAAGCCCACATGTTCTTTGGAGAGCCTCAACAGAGGCTCCCAGCTCTCATCTGGTGAAGACTTACCAGCCGTATCAGTGGGCTGTGTGGGTAAAACAAGTTTTCTCTACAAAGCCATATCCAAATTTCAGATATGTAAGCAAAAAATAAGTGTTTAAAAAACAATGATATGGTTTTAAGCTCATAAGATTGTTCTGCAGTAAAATTTACCTGATACATTTTGATACCTAGAAGTGAAATACTGCCTTAAAAAAATCTGTAGCTTTGGATTTGCAACTGCTACTCTAGGCTGAAGCTGGAAGGCCCTTCAGGAGCGTGTAAGTGAAAACATAAGGAACTTCTAAGAGAATACTTGTGGAAACCTAAGGGGCTTTGTGGACCCAAAGGAAAGGGAGGCAAAAAATCTAAGATGAAAATATTATAAGGACCTTGAAGGGCATGCCTTGGAGAGCCTCTCTGTTAACAAAAAGACTTCGGTTAATCTTAAGGGTGTTCCAGTAATGAGTCACAAGAATTTAAGGTAGAGAGAAAGACTTATCTTGAAAAGATATGTCATCAAATCTTGGAAGGTTAGAACTTCTAATACAAGCAAAAGCAGACAATTAATAACCACCGGATCAGTTTTATAAGAAGTGCTTAAGGTAGTTCTACCTAGAAGTGAAAGGACAAAAACTATCATCATGAAAACACACAAGTACAAACATTGCTAATAGAGGAGATACACAAGAGAGTGAGAGGAATCAAAACTAATCAATAATCACCAAACAACAAATATATGGATAAGAGAAGGAACAAATGATATATAAAACTGACAGAAAAAAATTAAAGATACCTCCTGTCATTTTGTTAATTACCAAAAATATTCCCCAATTAAAAGATTTAGACTTGCTGAATTAAAAACAAAACCCAATAATATGCTACCTACAAGAATCTCATGTCATTGTTACAAACACATGTAGACTTACAGTGAAGGGCTAGATAAAGGCTTACTATGCAAATGAAAATAAAACTTAGACAAAATAGACTAAATCAAAAACTGTAAAGAAGAGACAGACATTCACTATATAGTAATAAAGGGATCAATTCAAAAGGAAAAAAATTATAAATATATGCACCTGATTACCTAAAGCAAACATTATTAGAACTAAAGGGAGACACAGACTCCAATACCACAGTATTTGAGGGCTTCAACAGATTTCTATTGATTTGTAGCATGTTATATATGTAAACCTGAACACATTAAAATGCTTAAAGTGAAGATCAGCTCTGGAAAATAGTTTAATATTAATTACATTCAGGAAGTAAAATGATAATCTATAATTTTTAATCTAATACATTGAATTTATAGTTAGTTAAGTAGAATTTATCAAGATGCTGTTCAATTATGAATCTATATGCTTTTATATTTGTGAAGAGTTTAAAATTTTGAGATTATTTCTGCATTACATTGATTTAGGTGAATATCATATTGCCAATCCTAAATGTTGTTATGTTGGCTTAAAATAATTTGTATAAATATTTTATCAGATTTTTAACTGCATGCCCATCAAGAACATAATTAAACAGGCTCTGAGGCTTTACATTCAAATTTGATCTTAAATATCATAAAACTGATGAGTTTTGATTTCCATAATTTGCCACACTAACCATGTTAAATGAGCCCAACAATAAAACAAAATAAGTACTTTGACACATTTTTGTCTATAATTTATTTAAGCTAAAAGTGATTATTAATGAAAGGCATGATTCTCCAACAGTAATTGTTTATCTTATCATAGTATAATTGGTTATTGACATACACCAGAAAATTTCTGGGAATTAATGCAACTAATCAGTTAACTCAGGTGAAAGGAAAGAACTTGAGTGCAAGCCCATTAGTTTGTTGTATCTTTGATATTAAACTAGCCAGCTATTAAATGAAGCACAACCAGATAACAATCATTAATTTAGCCATAGACTTTGCGTGTTTATGTGCATGCATGTTTAAAAATCTTGCATATATTTCTAAGTTAAATATACATTCATTTTGGGCTCTAAGTATATTTTGAGGGTAAACTCAAAATATAAACAAAAATTATTGACAATATGATCACCCTTAGAAGTCTACTTGTTTCCCTTTATAATCTATGCACACACTACACACTTAGAGAACCACTTCTATAAAGAAGGCCATGGCAAAGAAAGGAGTAAAAGGAAAAGCCGATGCAGCAGAGGAGATTTTAGCTCTTACTCATCCTAAAATTATATAATAAAGCTCTGTGTATATATATGTACAGGCATATTTTAAAAGACTGCATCTCTTTTCATTTTTAAAGGTGTCACTGATCAAAAGCTAGTTAAAAACTGGTGGTTTGGAAATTTATTTTTTAAAGACTTGCCTATGTTCTAACATGTAAAAGAAGAAGAATAGTATGTTATAATGTTGTTTTCATTAACAGACAAATTTTAAGTATTGTGTTTTTTATTTTAAAAAGTTTTAGTATATCACCAGAAACTATCAAGGAAATAAATCATAATTCTCTCTAGGAAAATTCCCACTCCAATGAGGTATATTAAATAAAATGTTAAGTGGCTATCTATTTCCTAAATTACATTAAGTCATATTATATAATACAAAGTTTGTCACATTCAAATGTAATGAAAACTAAATTTTTAGTCCAAAATAAATGGGACAGTTCTAAAACCTCAATTTTTGTTAAAACTCATTAGAAAGTAAACATCTGATAGTATTTTACTGATCTTGTCTTGGTGGAAGTCAGCCTAGTCTCATTTGAGCTGCACCAAAATATTCTACACTATTTCCAAAAATCCTATCTATAATACATTCCTTTTTTGTGTGGTACTGGGGATCGAATGAGGGTCATTCTATCTCCAAGCTACACCCTTAGCCCTATTTTACTGTATTTTGAGACAGGATCTCACAATGTTTCTGAGGGCCTCAATAAATTGCTGAGGCTGGCCTTGAACCTGTGATCCTCCTATCTCAGCCTCCCAAGTACTGAGATTACAAGCATGTGCCACCATGTCCTGTTTCTATGATACAATTTAAATATGCTTTGTATAACATTTTTAATTCTTTGGAAGAATTTTAAGAAATTAATTTTCATGCAAATAGAATATTAATTTGAAAGAATTTTCACCTTTTAAAATAATTTTAATGAATTCATTTTCATGAAAATGATAAATGAAATGATACCTATATCAAAGGTTCTAAGGCTTAAATATGTTCTAAGGCTTAAAGTCTAATATAGAATACTAGATTTTATATATACACATTTTAATTAAGAAATAAGCCATCTAGTTCTATTGTTATGCTTATTTCTATCCCAAATAAGGAAATATTCAGCAGATTTAATTGTTTTGGGAAAAGGAAAAAACTAATTAAAAAATTTACAACCCCTTGCTAAAATATTTTGGTCTTAATCAAGAGAAGAACTGTATATTATTAAGGCCATTTAGTTCTTTATCTTTCAGAATGATCTATTGTAAGCCATACTACATAACAATCATAGAAAATTATTTAAAGCTATTAATTTTTTTGGTGTTCATGTCAAAGGTTCACTCAGATGGTTAACAGCAGAAGCAAAATAATAAACCAAGTTTTCCAATTATATTTTATATTTTTGTGTTAAAAACACATAGAACCCCCTTGGAATATACTATTCTAGGCTTATATTGAGATAGTAACTTAGACAGTATCCCTACTTTCATAAACTCATTTTGCACAATGTTACCACATAAATGCTCTAAAGCTGTTCTGTTCATAATGAAACTCTCCCAAAGCAACAATAACAAAAAAAGGCTAAGATTTATTGGGTATTTACAATGTGTCAAGCACTTCACTTGTAATTTAATTGTCAAAACAATCTCATGAAGTAGGTACCATTATTATCCTCATTGTACAAATGAAGATAGCAGTTTAGAGATGTTTATATAACCTGCCCAAGGTTACAAAGCTACTAAGTGTTAGACTAGGATTCAAGCAGGCCAACATATTCCAGAGGCCACATTCTTAGCCATTTTGCTATACTATATTATTTTTCTTTTTTCCCCTTCTCTCCCCTCCCTCCCTCCTTCCATCCCTCCTTTCCCTTTTCCCTTCTTCCTTCCCCCATTCCCTCCTTTCTTTTGTGGTACTGGAGATTGAACCCAAGGGTGTTGTACCATTTAGATATATCTCCAGCCCTTTCTGTTTCTAAACAGGGTCTCACAAAGTTACCACATGCTTGGCCTTCAACCTGAGACTTCTGTCTCAGTCTCCCAAGTACTGGGATTATAGCATGCAATAATATTTAATCAAAATTCCTTTTTTTTTGCTTTAAAGGCTACAAAATTTGCATATAAAATTTGCATATAAACAGAATTAATATTGTTAAAATAGACATATTTCCAAATGTGATCTATGGATTCAATGCAATCCCCAAAGTACCAATGATGTTCTTCACAGAACTAGAAAAACAGTCCTAAAATTTGTATGGAAGAATAAAAGACTTAAAATAGCCAAAGCAATTCTAAACAAAAAACAAAAATGCAATGCTGGAGGCATCATTATATAGAATTTTAAATTACATTACAGAGCTCTGGTAATAAAAACAGTATGGTAGATTAAAAAAGACATATAAAACAATGGAATAGAAGGCACAAAGTCTATCCCATACAGATACAGTCATCAGACCCTTGACAAAATTGCAAAACACATGCATTAGAGAAAATACAACCATTTAAACAATTGGTTCTGAGAAAACTGGATATCATAC
>PVJS01052164.1:0-13712 GCA_004027185.1 Glis glis
CCAGCCCTATTTTTTATTCTTTGTTTTGAAACAGGGTCTCACTAAGTAGCTGAGGCTGGCTGCAAACCTGTGATCCTCCTGTCTCAGCCTTCCAAGTACTGGGATTACAAGCGTGCACCTCCACGCCCAGCTTGGTCATGTTTTTTAATTGTCTGTTTACTTGTCTCTATCCTCCACTAGACTATAAAATGAGGGCAAGGACTTTATAAATTTACATTTTTCCTGTAACATAGTAGGCATCCAGCTATTTGTTGGATGAACAAATGAATGAATAAATGAATGAATGAAGAATAAGAGGAAGAAATCCAAATTAATATCACCTGCACAAGGTAAAAAATGGAAGGTATATGAAAGTTCCATGTAACCTAGGGATTCTAGAAAAGTTTCTCAAATAAAGGAATTTAACAGAGAATCTTGCCCCAAGCCTGGTTACTAGCATAAGAGCCATTGCAGAACAAGCTGCCACCTTGAGCTTTTCCTTCCTGTCTCTCTTCAGGCAGTGCCAGCAGTTACCCCTGTGGATGAGGAGAGCTCAGATGGGGAGCCAGATCAGGAAGCTGTGCAGAGGTAATGTGACATCTGGCAGTGCTTGCAGAACGTCCTTGGGCAGGCTCCCCCTGCAACCAACGAGAGGTCACCTCTGCCCAGGGAGGTGGTGCAGTGCAGCTTCAACATGTGTGTGGTCTCTTTGCTCAAGCCAGATGGCATGTTCCTCCCCACATGGAAGTAACAGAAGACTACCCAGAAAATTTCATTTCTGTAAGCACCATTGGAAGCCCCCTAAGTGACAGCAATAACCATAAGAACTTTTTCTCCTCCCTCCTTCCTTCCTTGCCCCCTGCCTTCATATTGCAACTCTGATAGTATTCACAAGGCACAAAGCCTGCTCCTACCTGCCAAGAACTGTTTACTGAAAAGGAATTGGAGATTTGGGATGACAGTGATCCTAGCTAGTCTGGCCATGGACCTCTGGCATGGACTCTTCCTTTCCAGGAGAATGAATGAATACCTCTTGTACTGTTTGCTGTGTGTTTCTGCCACTTCCTTGTACCAACAAAGAGATATTGAAAAAAGAATATGGGATTCGGGCCAGGGACAGATGCAAATACCCATTGTTTGCAGAACCTTGTTGAGAGATGCCTAATTCACAGAGAACGGCAGTGACCATCAGGCATGCTGTACTGTTCATTTGACCTTGGTTCCATTAGCCCTGATCCTCAGCTCCTTGCATGCCCCTTGTGGGAGTTGTCTTTCTTATTTTCCGGGGAGGGGGTTTCACCAAAATCAAGCATGTATTTTCCCAGAAATACAGGTGTTCTTCAAGATTATATGTTTTCCTCTGAGGGAAGTTGAAATAAAATGGTTTTCGTGGGCTCTTGGGGAAACTTTGGGTGTCTTTATCAAATGGGTATTAAACCACTGGTGGCTTATTCTTTGGCAAGTTTACATATCACTAATTACAGTCTGTTAACTGATTTTAGCTTAAACGGGCAAGATAGTTAAGAATAAAACCAGACCATTTTTAAGAAGCTGATGGTTGCTGGCCAGAACTTTCCTCCAACCCCCCCCCCCATAAGCTCTGTACAAGAGCTACTATTCAAAAAGAAGCTGGCCCATGTGGGAAGAAAACTATGTTGAAGGGGGTGTTGGCAGGTGGGCCAGCTTCTTCTACTGCTTAGCCAATGGGAGGAAAATTGTGATGATGTTTTTTCCCTTTGTTGCTGTTGTTTCTATAGTTTGCTGATCACAGAGTATATAAGGTTGCAAATGGTGGCATGAAGAGATGAGGAATGAGGAGATTCACTGCCTTCCCACCTTAAGAGAGAGAGCAATATTTTATTTTAGCTTCTTTGTCTTGGACTTTACTTCCTCCCACTCCACCTTCTTTCTTCTTTAGACGAACATTGAAAGTGTGTAATACCCATCAGTTTTAATGGAGTGGAAAGGAATAGAGCTTCTCTTATGCATTCCCCCAAGAAGAATAGCACCGGTGCAGGAGCCATCACCCAGACGAGGGGAACTGGTATCTTGTGGATGATGTTGACTAAGTGTGGGTTCAGAAGATCTTCAGAGAACAATCATCAGCTTGTGACTCTTGGACTTTTGAAACTCTTTTGTTTCCATGCCTTGCCATCCCCCGCAAAAACAATTCTAAACATTCCACATGGTTGTATTTCTTCATCCCCCACAGAATGTTGGTCCCCTGGGGACAGCATCAGTTTTTCTTCTCTGATGATCAATCACAGGGCATGAGGGAAGGGGTGGTTTTGGAACTCATCTCTGGATGGAAGAGTCTGTTTTCTGTGACCTGTAGTAAGGACAGCCTCAAAACCTGAGGGCTATGGGACAAGACACATGTGGAGTCCTTCTGAATATCCCCCTTGGCTCATCTCTAGGAATAGGTCTTAGGGCTCATTTCCTCTGACTTGTACTCCAGAAATTTGGAATGAAATTAACATGCAGAAAATAAATTCTTCCATTGAGTGGACTGAAGTAAGGAAAATTGATTCTCTTTGTGAGCTAGATCTGCTTTCTCTTTTCTTTGGTGACTGCTCTTAGATCCAACATTGAGCTGCTTCAGTGTTGAGCCAGCTTGTGTTGGCCAGTTAGTCATGCTTTGCTTCCATCCAGTCAGGGATCTGCTTGCCACGGAGCCCTTTTTGAGCCCTGGCACTGTTTCATTGAGTGCTTTCGATTAACTTCTGTTGCTTCTTACGGAAGAGTATTCCTGTCTGTCTTTTTTACTATGAAATGTGCTCCTGCTTGTTGCAGGTACTTGGCAAATAGGTCCAAAAGACATACACTGGCCATGACCAACCCTACAGCTGAGATCCCACCGGACCTACAACGGCAGCTAGGACAGCAGCCTTTCCGTTCCCGGGTCTGGCCTCCTCACCTGGTACCTGATCAGCATCGGTGAGTAGCCACATGGCAGTGTGAGCTCCTTGAGGCTCACAGGACAGGCACCCTTCCGACTAGTCTCCCAGTGGTGGTGACTAGCTTTAGATAGAAACTAGCTGCCATCTTGAATCCACTTCTTCTCAGCTCCTTGTACTATGCTGTGCACAGGGCAAAGGTTTTCTGTTGGACCCTGGAGCAATGCGAGATTCTTCTTTCCCATTACCTCGCAGACCTGTTTATTATCTGCAGCTGATCCCCACAATCCTAGATATTGACTCATAGATGAATTGAACTTGAGACCTTCAAGGAAGTGAAGCTCTCAGAAGGCCAACTGGAAATAAAAGGATGTGTAGTAATATCAGTAAACTTGTCTTTTAATAATTCATCACCCTGAAAAGAATGAGCACTTCATATCACATTACCATTGAACAAGGAGTGTGGCTACAGAGGAGGATGTATCTCTGGTGAATGGTAGAGCAGGGGTGCTGCGTCCCTTTGAGCGACATGCTTGAGAAGTCATCCCTTCAATATTCTGAGAGCAAAATCTTTTCTAGGACTCTGTTACATTGATAATTCATTCTCTTGAAGAAATAAAAACAAGTTTAACCTTCCCAATCAGGAAAACTTCCTTGAGTCCAAGTTAGCCTGGAAGCAAAGGGGATGACACCTTGCTAGAGTAAGAACGTGATTGTCTTCTGTGAATACCTTGATGGCTAAAGATCTTAGCCATGTCTATTCCAAAGCTGTCCCTAGTCTCATGGGCCACACTTTCAAAGTCGACATCAACTGCTTGAGCTTATTTCACTTCAGTCTTTTTGGGGGCATGATGAAAAGCATCTGTCTTACTGAGAAGGTTGAAAAGCAGGTAGATTCTGAGGAAATTCAGCGTCTACGCAGGCTGTTATGAAATCTTGGAACCAGTGCACACACACTGTTGATGCAGTGTTTTTATTGTGCTTGTTACCCGCTGAGCATCATGTAATCAGAAGAGACAGGTGAACTCTGAGCAGACGGGGACATAATTAATGCCACGTTGGAACTCTGGAAGAAGGAAGATAAGCTTTTATAAATGACTGTGAGTAATGTAGCAAAAGTGATCTGTTAGGAGTAGCAAGAATGAAGATTCTCAAACTCTGATAGTACAGAAAGACAGTCCTTTTTAAATGAAAATCTCTCAGGGCCTGTATGTGATAGCTCCTGGTGTGTTGGTGCACATCAAAGAGCACTTTGAGTGATCATTAGAGAGAGGCCTTCTCCTTCCCCTATAAGTTTCCTTCGTGTAACTTTGGGCTCTACACTTACACCTAACAAATGCATTATTACTTCTTTTCTCTTTGTCTCCATCTTTCCTTTCCCTGCAGTCTGACACTGAATTTTTCAGTCCTCATCAGGGTCTGTTGTTTAGCTTATGTCCTCTGGGTGTCATTTAATTCCTCAGGAATTACTCTTTCAGGGAAACATGACAATCAGCACATTTCCATATTGGCCTTTGTCACAGACCCTCTGTTCTGTGGACATTTGTTACTAAAGGAAGGCTTCATTGGCCCCCAGCTCTGTTTCTGTGATATCTACCTTGCCTACAGTCATTGTCAAGGCTGTACCTGCTAGAAACCTGTCTGCTGTCTGTTTTTCATGTGAACACTCTTGGTAGAGTGTTTCAAGGGTTTCTGTGGCCAAGGCAGTTTGAATTGGAAGCAAATGAATGCTTTATGAGTGGCAGATTGTGTAAGGTGGGATTTGTTTCAACTCAACACGTTGGTGGGGTGATTATACAAATATGCAACACAATAGATTGAAGTTAGTCTTCAAGAGAAAAGGTGAATTTTCCAAGGCCATAAAACACTGAAAATGGATGGTCTGGATAGGTTATTGAATTTCTTTTCCTGGAGGAAATGATTAAAGAACAGCATATACATCTGGTCTTCTGGGGCATAATAGATGAAGTCCAACATGGAGACAAGAAGCGGGGTCTGTTCAACCTTTCCACTCCTAGAAATATATAATTTAAAATTAAAAATTAAGGTGTAACTAAAAAAAATTTAACGAAAGATGGATTCTGTCCAGGTGGGGACCTAAGTCTCTGAAGAGTGCAGTGGGAACATCAGCCTAAAGTGAGGCTGTCTTAAGTTTGAACATGATTGCTAATAAAAATAAAATCAAGCACAATTGATACTTGAATCCGTGCTTCTAAACTGAGCAACTCCATCAGAACTGTTCCTGTGAAGTTACTGTGCTGGACTGACCTGGGGAATCAGTCTCTTCCCAGCCTGAGCTTCGAAAAAGCCATGAAATACCTGGACCTGAGATTGTCACTCTAATGGGAGAGCATGGTCTTTGTGCAGAAGGACTATGGACTGCTTGAAGAACACAGCTTTCTGAATAAATCAGAAATATGTCCATTATCCAAAACTATTTAAAGTACAGGAGTTGCATTTCAGGAGAAAATAATGCTTGCTTTAACTACAAAAAAAA
The DNA here is from genome assembly GCA_004027185.1 of Glis glis. Lineage (NCBI taxonomy): Eukaryota > Metazoa > Chordata > Mammalia > Rodentia > Gliridae > Glis > Glis glis. Next base: position 5,374 of record PVJS01052164.1, read on the forward strand.
AATTGGAAGTAGAGACAGAAAAGAGAAGCTTTTAGCACATCTCCTGAAGTCAGCTCTCATGATCACTGTTTCTGGGTTGTGTCCCCCAAATCATTTGTCTTTTGTGTTACTGAAACAAATATGTGTGTACCCTCATTTCATTAGCTCAATTCTGTGTCAAGCTTCAGGGAGAGTCTGAAACATGTCCTCATTAGTAAGAGAGGGTAAAGGGCTTTCACCTGCTGCCAGAATTCTCTTGACATCTCTGCATAGCCATCATCTCTCCTGAGTCCCTCCCTGTCTGCTTTGTATTTGAACTCGCTTGTTAACCTGCTTCCTTAGCTATGGTTCTGCTTCAGTCCAAGTTGAATAACTGGCAAGGTGATCCTTCATTTCACCCATACTTCCGTGTAATGTCATCTCTGCCCTGGACCTGAAACCCTGACCCTTCTCATCAGCTACTGGAATGCTGCCTTGGCAGTCTTTTATCTGCTTACCTCAACCCATAAACATCTCTTTCTGGTTAGCTAACAAGTGCAGGTGCTAGCTTCTAACCCTGATGCCATCTTAGGCTTTCCTTATCAATCGCTTGTTCTTTCTTTCTGTAAGACACTGGCTGTGTTCTGATTGAGCAGCGGGATCTTTGAAGGTAATGCACGTGATTCGTCTGTCAGTAGGAGGCCGGGTGGGTGCTGCTGCTCTGAGAACCTAGAGTTCACAGAAGGCAACCTCATTTGTGTTCACGAGGTACGTGCAGGATCTTGAGGCCCACATTCCTTAAGAATGTGCTGTCTCCATCCCGGGATCAGAAGTCCCCACCCCCCACCTCCACCCTCTCTTTTCTAGCACAGAACTGTGAGTTCCAGGCCAGACCTTTGACCACAAAGCTGACTATAGTTTTGCTCCAGTCATACAGAGATTATTGCTTGGGGGAAACTGGGCCAAGTGGTGAATTTTGGGTTTCTAAAGGCACCAGATAAAGACATGATTTTAAAAGCCAAAGCTCCTGTACAGCCAACCCTGGGGGATACTGAGGAGCTTTACTCTCTGGTCTAGTATATTTGTAAGAACTGGATGTAGTTGGTCTCAGGACCTCAGGCCTGGAAAGTAGGCTAACTGAAGGTAAGTGGAGATGAGAAATATGTACCTGGAGTCCTCTGAAGGGAAGCAGGCTAGGGAAGAACCATCTTCTGGAAATGGCATGGAAGTGGCGTAATACGCAGGGCTACACCTGCAGCCAGCCATCTTTAGGTTCATCTGGAACAGCAGTCCCTGTGTGATTTGGTCAAAACCCTCGAGACCTAGCCCCTAACCTTCTCTTCCCATGTATTCAGCTCCACCTACAAGGACTCCAACACCCTGCACCTCCCTACGGAGCGTTTCTCCCCTGTGCGCCGGTTCTCAGATGGGGCTGCAAGCATCCAGGCCTTCAAAGCTCACCTGGAAAAAATGGGCAACAACAGCAGCATCAAACAGTTGCAGCAGGTAATGGAGAGATGGCAGGCATCTCTGGAGAAGCATGAGTAACAGAGACCGGTATTGCAGGAGGACTGGGGTGGTAAACTTTCTACCCACTTCCTATCAACAACACTGCAGTCTTGTAGGTTGAAAAAAAAGAATAGCTTTCTAATGTTCTTTCTTACTTATGTACAGTGCTCCCCAGGGTTAAACTTGCTTCCCTAAGAAGGGACTAAACTATCCTCCTGTCTCTAGGTTATTGGAAAGGAATTTCTGGGCTTGGGTTTCTGTGGGAAGCACCAGGGAAGGTACTCCGAAGCAACTGTGGCGTCACCCTCCTGATGTGGGGTACTAGGTCTTACTGGAGCCTTGTTTAAGTTGTCATACTCTCTAGTTGGTATAGAATAGTGCTCCCACGGGCAAGAAATGTAACACCAGGCTTCAATGAAGGGCCAGTTTCCTTTCTGCCTTCCTGATGACCACGCTTCAGGTGGCAGGTGTTTTGTACACAAATTTCACCCTGGACACTTTCACTCATACACAGACAAGCCTTGGTATAACCTTGGTGTTTCCCATTCATTTACAGAACAGAATGTGAAGATATTTAGTATACAGATACCTGTATAAATGGGTCAGTTGCTCATCAAGGACACTGTTCTTCTCCTGTCTTTCTGCCCATTAGACCTTGGTGCAGATCTGCATCTGCTGAGATCACTGCATGGGGTGGGTCTGGCTGCATCCCATCTGTACTAACTGCTTTCCCTTCAGGAGTGTGAGCAGCTGCAGAAGATGTACGGGGGGCAGATTGATGAGAGAACCCTGGAGAAGACCCAGCAGCAGCATATGCTATACCAGCAGGAGCAGCACCATCAAATTCTCCAGCAGCAAATTCAAGTAGGCCCTCACTCTTTGCTTTCTCCAACTTGTTTGGAGTTTGCCTGTTTTGGAGGAGAACACTCAGGGAAAAATGGCATTGAGTTATGTTCATGGTTGACATGTTTGAATAAAGGTGACCAGACCTTTTGATGACCAACAAAAGCATAATTCTAAGTCACAGATTATTCTTTCTGTTTCTTCCCTTCCTGAGTATAGCTCTGATTAATCTTCAAACTCACAATTATTCTTTTTCTCTTCCCCATGTATGTTTTAGGACTCTATCTGTCCTCCTCAGCCTTCCCCACCTCTTCAGGCTGCATGTGAAAATCAACCAGCCCTCCTCACCCACCAGCTCCAGAGGTAATGAATCACTTTGTGTTATACCTGAGCTATTGGCTCTATATGGTGCCCTTGCTATAGTCGGGAGATATTGACCGACTTTAGCATTCATTTTGGAAGAAACCCCTTGGAAAGGAAAGAAAACAATTTAAAGGTCAGGATCTTCCCTGAAAAGTTGACTTCCTGTGCCATTGCATTTTCTTAGCCCCCTGAACAAAGTAGTCTGACATCTGCTACAGGAGGCCAGATGCAGGCCTGCAGTGAACTCCACCTCTGTGGTAGGGAAGACCGTTAAAATAAGATGTGGATAGGTTTTAGAACAACTGTGGTAGATGGCTCATGTGTGGTTTTCTACCATGGTGGCTTATCAAAACTTTTTAAAAAAAAGTTTTCTACTTGTGTGTGTTTTATGGCTAAAACTTAACTCAAGATCATTCTGTCATAGGAAGTTTATTTACCCATTTTGTCATTTTTAAGGTTAAGAATTCAGCCTTCAAGCCCACCCCCCAACCACCCCAACAACCATCTCTTCAGGCAACCAAGTAATAGTCCTCCCCCCATGAACACTGCCATGATCCAGCCTCACGGTGAGTAGAGGTGTCCACACTGAACCATTATACGCCACATGGGGAAAATGTCTTATCTTTTTGGTTTATTTATTTTTGTTTTGTTTTGCTTTGCTTTACCATCTTAGTCTTGAGTGCCATGAACCATTTGAAAAGCAGAATAACAGTATTTAGGGGTGTAGGCTCTAGAGCCAAACTACCTTGATTTGAATCCTGGTTCTACCAATTTCTTGACTATAAATTCTGTAACTTCTACACACCTCAGCTTTCTCAATGATAATAATAATAATAGTATTTAATGAATAAATATATGTAAAGTACTTGGAATAGTCTCTGACACAAGTAGTTCTCAATAAAGGTTAACTATTATTAATATTTTTGCTAAAACCTTCTTCAGCCCTACCAAATAAAGAACCTTCCTATTGTCACCTCTCTTTGGTATCCATGGTGCATATGGGACCCTCTCGTTTAGATGGAGGTGGAGTGAGTAGATTTTAATTGGTACGCATCTTCAGAAATCACCATGACATCCCTGAGAATAGTCTGAATTGGTCTCTAGGCCCTGTCTCCTCAAAGTGGGGTCTCCTGACCAACAACATGGGCAGGAAAAGTAGAATCCCTGGTCCCATCCCAGAACTGCTAAATCAGAATATGCACTCCCGAGATCCAAGCAATTCTACCAGCTTTTAGGGGAACTTCTTGGAAATAAAATTCTGGGGGACCCACCCTGACCTAGTGATCAGAGTTCTGTGGGTAAGACCTGGGAATGTGTCTTTTAACAAGTTCCTTGGCCTTATCTTATGCACACCAAAGTTTGAGAAGACTGTTCCAGATGTTGTCTGATGTGAGTCTCCTCATTGACTCCATTACTTCCAGCTGGCAGGTAACCTGGGCAGTTGGTCAGTCACTCTGAGGTCCCTTTCTCTCTAGGTGCTGCCTCTGCCTCCCAGTTCCAGGGCTTACCCTCCCGCAGTGCAATCTTCCAGCAACAGCCCGAGAACTGTTCCCCTCCTCCCAACATGGCACTCACCTGCTTGGGCATGCAGCAGCCTACCCAGTCGCAGCAGGTGACCATCCAAGTACAAGAGCCAGTTGACATGCTCAGCAACATGCCAGGGACAGCTGCAGGCTCCGCCGGGCGGGGCATCTCCATCAGCCCCAGCGCCAGTCAGATTCAGATGCAGCACCGTTCCAACCTGATGGCCACCTTTAACTACGGGCACCGACCCTTGTCCAAGCAGCTGAGTGCTGACAGTGCAGAGGCCCACAGGTAAGGCTGGCCAGTGTCACCCAACCCTCTATCCAGGTGGAAGGGGTGAGAGACAAGTGTGGGGGGGGGGGACAATGGGACAATGGATCTGCCTGGGCTATGCTCTTGTTTTACCCCTTCTAAAGTGATGGTGGTGGGTTGGGGATGAACTTGTAGACTACTTATGGACCCAGGATTAAGATGCTAATGAGACAGGAGGAAAATGGCTTGCAGAGAAGAAAAGGTCCATTAGAGGAGTATGTAAAAATGCCAGTTCTCCCCATCTGTTCTCTTAGGAGTCTTTCCCTCTGTTACTCTTCTAAGAGATTGGTGCCTCTTACTAGCCAAATCCTGTTTTAAGAGAGACCAGGTTGCCGTCTTTGAGATAATTATGCTCACAGTGCCCTAAGACCCTTGTAAGATTTGGATAAGTCAGGGGACAAACAGGAATGATGCATACATTCCTTTGTTTCCTGTCACACCTCTGCTCTGTACCAGGGCATGCTCTCTGCTGAGGAGGAGTAGTGACTATTCCCCGGGGGAGGCTGGCTGGCGTACTTGCTCCACAGATGCCTGGTACTCACTCCCTTTTGTGTCTGCAGCTTGAACGTGAATCGATTCTCCCCTGCTAACTACGACCAGGCGCATTTACACCCCCATCTGTTTTCGGACCAGTCCCGGGGTTCCCCCAGCAGCTACAGCCCTTCAACAGGAACGGGGTTCCCTCCAACCCAAGCCCTGAAAGTCCCTCCACTTGACCAATTCCCCACCTTCCCTCCCAGTGCACATCAGCAGCCACCACACTATACCACATCGGCACTACAACAGGCTCTGCTGTCCCCCACGCCACCAGACTACACCAGACACCAGCAGGTACCCCACATCCTTCAAGGACTGCTCTCCCCCCGGCATTCGCTCACCGGCCACTCGGACATTCGGCTGCCTCCAGCAGAGTTTGCACAGCTCATTAAAAGGCAGCAGCAACAAAGACAGCAGCAGCAGCAGCAGCAGCAGCAGCAGCAAGAGTACCAAGAATTGTTCAGGCACATGAACCAAGGGGATGCTGGGAGCCTGGCTCCCAGCCTTGGGGGACAGAGTATGACAGAGCACCAGGCTTTATCTTACCAAAATGCTGACTCGTATCACCACCATCACACCAGCCCCCAGCATCTTCTACAAATCAGGGCGCAAGAATGTATCTCACAGGTGTCCTCGCCCACCCCGACCCACGGGTATGCCCATCAGCCAGCACTAATGCACTCAGAGAGCATGGAAGAGGACTGCTCGTGTGAGGGGGCCAAAGAGGGCTTTCTGGACAGCAGGAGTTCAAATACATTGACCAAAGGTTGCCACGACAGCCCCCTTCTCTTGAGTACCGGTGGACCTGGGGACCCTGAATCTCTGCTAGGAACTGTGAGTCATGCCCAGGAATTGGGGATACATCCCTATGGACATCAACCGACTGCCACATTCAGTAGAAATAAGGCACCCAGCCGAGGTAAGAGTCCCCTCAAAAGTCCTGGGCCAGTCTGCTTTTAATTCACGTGACCCAGTAATGTTAGCATCTTTCACCTAATACTCTGCTCCTAAGGAAAAAAGAGTTCCTGAAAAGACCTACAGGACCATCTGGGGGAGAAGCATGTAGAAAGTGGGTGCCGGTAGGTAAGGGGTCTATTTTCCAAATAAAACAACAGTGATAGACAGTTAGCACCTAGTACAGTTAGTAAAAAACACTACCAGTTTCCCCTGTTCATACCATGACTTCCTGGAATCCAGAAATTCCTGTCATCAAAATAGTGTCTGCAATAGATAAAAATTCAGCCAGCAGCAAGGAAATTTAGTGTGAATAGTGTTGGACCAAAAGTCAAAGCATTTTAATCCTGATCTTACCTCTATCATGAATAGATTACCTTACCATTTAAACCCTATGATTCTCATTTTTCTCATCTGTGAAAAAGGAACAGGAGGAATAATGGTCCTTTGCAGAGTTTTGTGAATATTAAAACATGTTTGTGTTTATACATAATGTTTTCATTGGGAAGAGAAAGAGAGACACACTAGGTAATCTGAGATGTGTGATATAAATGTATAAATGTGATGTATCATTACTACTTTGGACATTTTTCAATGAGCTAAATACAGAATATTTCAGCATCATAAAGAGCCCCATACCATTTCATTTTATATCACTTTATAACCAATGAGTGCATTCAAAGTTATACTTGGAAATGCAGTTCCATTAGCACCCTAGCATTCATCCTCAACAAAACCAGAAATGAATTTATCCATAAACTATATAACCCTGAAACTGAACATTTCTTCCATCCTTCCCTCCCTGGAGTTTCCTGCATCTCCTGCCCTGTCCTTTAAAGTCAACACACAAAACTCAGTTCCCAGAGGAATTAGATCCTGCAGCACAGAGCAGGATAGAAGACCTTGCACTAAAGTGGTTTATGTGAAAAAAAACTTAGTGGTCTCGGATGCTCATTATGTGCTCCAATAGGGAGGGAAATGTGGTTGCATAAAATGCCAGTTAACTTCTGGGATTTGGAACTGATGGGTATCATCCAGCTTAGAGGTTTGCCCCAGTCAGACTTATTGTGTTCACCTGTGGTTGTGTACTTCAAGAGGACAGAGGCTGCTGTCATACATGGAATGGCGGACAGACCCAGGGCCACTTAGGGTTGGGAGGGAACAGCTAAGGAGAACATCATACCTGTCAGGTGGAAGAAAGGATTAGATTTTTCTGCGTTCATATTATGGCACAGAACCAGGATCAGAATAGAAGTTGCAGCAAATTTCACCTCCCTGTGGAAGACCTTTAGAAGAACTTCGCAAAATATGCTGCCTCTGCAGCCTGAAAGCTTCCTGTTGCTGGGCATGTTCTAGCACAGTTGATATGATCAGATGGGGATGCTGTAGAAAAAGTTCCTGTGTGAACAAAAGCTTCCAGCAGTCTAGCATACAAGAACTGCCATTAAAAGGGAAGCCAGGCACAGTGCATGCCTGTAATCCCCGTACTTGGGAGACTGAGACAGGAGGATCACAGGTTCAAGACTAGCCTCAGCAACTTAGTGAGGCCCTCTGCAACTAAGTGAGATCCTGTTTCAAAATAAAAAATAGGACTGGGGGTGTAGCTCAGAGGTAGAATGCCCCCGGGTTCAATCCCCAGTACAGAGAGAGAGAGAATATAACGCTTCTATTATTTTTTCATGCTTTTATTGGTGCATTGGAGTCTTACATCACAATGAATATCAATTTGATGTTAACATACATGCACACAGCTCTTAGTGTCCCCCCTGCCTCTCCCCACCCATATGAAGTACCAAGAATGATGTTGGTATATTCTCACATGTACACATTGTTTATGATAGTAATTCCACTGATTCGCTTCTTTCTTGCCCTTCCCCTTCCCTTGTACCACTTCCCTTGCCCCATTGAGGGTTCTCCATTATCAACCGGAGTCCCTTGTGTGTCCCCACTACTCCCTAGGTTGCACATATTAATGAAAACATATGTCCCTTCTTTTTTTGTGATTGATCTCGCTTAACATAACGTTCTCCAGATCCTTCCACTTTCTTGCAAATGATGTTATTTTGTTCTTCTTTATTGCTGAGTAGAATTCCATTGTGTGTATTTCCCACAATTTTATAATCCACTCATCTGTTGATGGACACCTAGGTTGGTTCCATAATTTGTCCACTGTGAATCGTGCTGCTATGAACATGGGTATGCATATATTACTGTAGTTTTCTGGTTTCAATTCCTCTTTGGTTTTTTTTTTTTTTTGTGGTACCGGGGGTTGAACCCAGGGGCGTTTTACCTCCGAGCTACACCCCCGGCCCTATTTTTTATCCTTTATTTTGAAACAG
>PVJS01052165.1:0-13717 GCA_004027185.1 Glis glis
GTATAATCTCACATATACACATTGTTTATGACAGTAATTCCATGGATTCACTACTTTCTTACCCTTCCCCTTCCCTTGTATCCCTTCCCTAAGGGACTTTTTAATTTTGACTTTCAAAGCCATCTTCCAAGGAGGTCATCCAGGTAAATAGTTACAGATATTTAACTAAGATGATGGTCATCTTTAATTTTTTATCCACTGACTGTACCATACCAACTTTGGTGAACAGCACACTTACGCATAAAATAAATCTTGTGACTATCTTTCACAGTTTTAAATTTGAAATTTGCATTTATATTTGTAATTAAGTGTCTATGTTTAAATATTCATTTTAAATCTATTTATTTATTTATTTTGTTACTGGGGATTGAACCCCGGGGCATTCTACCTTTGTGTTACACTACCAGCCTGATTTTAGTTTTTTTTTTTTTTTTGAAACGGGGTCTTACTAGGTTGCTAAGAGTCTCACTACTACTTTCTGAGGCTGTCCTTGAACCTGCAATCTTCCTGTCTCAGTCTCCCAAGTACTGGGATTATAGGCCTGTGCCACCATGCCCAGTGTATGTATGTATGTATGTATTCTGGGTACTAGGGATTGAACCTAGGGGCATTCTACCTCTGAGCTATACCCCCAGCCCTTTTTATATTTTATTTTGAAACATGGTCTCCCTAGGTTGCTGAGGATGTCCTTGAACCTGTGATCTCCCTGTCTCAGCCTTACAAGAGTGCGCCACCATACCCAGCTTAAACATTTTAAAATATGCTATCTGTAATAACTTAATTTTTAATGCACTAGAAACTTTGAATGTTGAATAATTGAGAGAGAATGAGAATGAGAAAGGGAGCCACTTGTATGTCTACTTAGACCTTTCCCATAGTATAGGAAGTCCTTTCCCTATCCAGGCATGGTGACATGCGCCTGTAATCCCAGTTCTTGGGAGGCCAAGACAAGAGGATCATAGATTCTAGGCCAGTCTCAGCAATTTATCAAGGGTCTCAGCAACTTAGCAAAACTCTGTTTCAAAATAAAAAATAAAATAGGACTGGGAGTACAGTTTGGAGGTAGAATGCCCCTAGGTTCAATCCCCAGTACCCCAGTACCTCAGTACCCCCACACGCATGGTCCTTTCCCATCTCAGTGCTGCTATTTTAGTCTTCATGTGCACCCTGACCCTGTCTCTGAGACACTCATGATCTCTCCCTCTCCGTAACTCCCATAACGCCTCAGCACCATTTATTTTGGCACTTGGGTGTTTTGATCCTTCATTCAAGTAGAGAAACCTTGACTTCAGTGCTCACTCCCCTCTTAGCTTGAAGACAAATTTCACATCTCCCACCAGTCTCCCAAGACTCACCTTCTCTTGTGTTGCTCCACTCCTCCTTCAGTGTTTCCCTAATGTGACCTTTCAGCATCCCGAGCATTCCATTCTGTCCTTGCCACAGCAGAGAGATGACCTGCTAACGTGTTGGTTTCATGGGGTTGGGATCTGCTCTGTCCAGAGATTTGTCTCACACGTCTTTCCCAGGACCCAGCATGGTGCAATGCATACAGCTGGAACTCAATAAGTGTTTGTTGAACTTCATGAGCTCCTTTAAATTAGTTACTGCAGTTTATTTCTTATCTCCCTTGTCAGTCTCTCTGCTCCACAAGGGTGGGTAGAATGTGTATCGATCATCTGAGTATCTCTAACATTTGGCGCCTAAGAAGACTTCATAAATATTTGTGGAAGGAGTGTAGGAATGTGTGGTGACCTCAGCCTTCCACCGCAAATCGCTACGTGCAGCAGAAATGAGAACATAAAAATTCCATCTGGGGAACTAGTTTTTCTTATTTACAGCTGTTTAATTTAATTTTATTTTTAAATCCCCTGTCAAGAGAATACTATAGCTTTCCTTTCTTTGGTTGGTGCCAGAAGAGAACATCTGCTGAGGCCTAGAAGGATAACATACCTGTGTCTGGGAGTGGAGAAATAAGCACAGAGCTTCCCAGATATTTTCCAACATCCTCTGGTGTTTAAGTGCCTTGGGAAAGTCACCAATGAAATATACCCCGAGTGGAACAAGACATCCCAAAACATTCACTCATTCACTTATTCGCTTATATGATCATTCAACAAACTTGTGTTAAGCATCTTCTCCAAACCAGGTGGGGTTCTGTGCCAGCCAACAGAGAGACCAGGATGGGTAACACACACACGCTGGCCCTCCAAGTTTCCATCTCACAGTGGGAAACTGACAATTAAAGCAACTACGCAGATGCTGCATGGCCAGTGCTAGGTGGTGACGAGTGCAGGGCGTGAGCAAAGCAAAGGTTAGAGTTATTTTCTGGGGAACTTCTTTACTCCCTGAATGAAACTGGGGGGCTGGTGGCTGTGTGAGGCTGGTGACTCCCTTGACTGAGATGCAGATGGCACTGGGTCTGTGGGTGAGCTGGGATGGGATGATGACTCAGTGTCAGGAGAGGGAAAGTGCCAGAGGGTTGTCTGTGTTAGGATCTGGTATTCTCATGCACGAGAGTAGACCAGGGCTTCTCAAATCTTCATGTGTATATGAACCATCTGAAAATTCTGCTAAAAATATAGATTTTGAATCAGTGGAATTGAGGAATAAGCTTGAGATTCTATGTGTCTAACGAGTTCCCAGGCGATACTGATGCCACAGGTTGGTGGACTGCATTTTGAGTAGCAAGAACACAGAAGAAAGAGAAATAGCTTTCACAGGCTAACAGAGCTGCAAACAGATAGTCAAACCCTAACCCTAACATTTACTATCTTTGGTTCGTGGAGAATTGCCTTGCTTCCTGCTCCTCAGTTTGCAGCATTCATAGAAGATAATGCACTCCACATCATAAAGTTGCTGTGAGAATTGAATGGAAGTATCTAGAACCTGTACTCATAATAATAATTACTAGCTATTACTTGGTGGGTTCCTATTCTTCCTCCAAATGTGTTTGGAAACTATCAGAAACAATTCTAATTCTCCTGTATTCCAATGGATCCTATTTACTTGGGAGTCACTGCTTTCTGTTTTTCTCCATGTGGGCCCATTGTCTGCTTGGCATTTCTTTTTTATTCCCAACAACTCTCAATTTAATATCAGATGCTACTCATGGGCTAGATGACTTGTTTATCTGGGTTATTAATGAAGCTGTTAAGTGAGGCTGGAAGGGGAAGCCAGAGCAACCTGCTCTCTGCCTCTCCATAAATCACCAGCCTGAGCTGAGACGGCTTCTGCTGCTTGTCAGTTACTATCATCCCACTTATCTCAATGAATGTGAATGAATTTCATGATTAAAGTTTCATGAGATGCCACATCAAACATCCTGTAAACCTCAAGGTCTAACACTTCCACGGCACTTGCTTTTGTCTTTTCATCCTGCAGTTTTATCACAAAAAAAGGCATGCAGCTGCACATTGCAAGATGTGCTTTTTTTCTATAGGCACCCCTCGACTGATTCCCCATAAAGCTGTTATCTCCTCGGTGGTAAGCAGTCTGCTTTCAGTCTCAGCTCTCCACCTGACAGGTGACCAGCTGGCTCTACATATAATGTATGACTTTTACCTTAGTAATAAATCTGGCAGCCATATGCCTGACAAGCTGCCCATGGCTCTGATCACCTGCACATTCATGCTGCTGGACTCGAGTTGGCATTCCCCCATCCTCCTCTCACACACAAACAACCATTTCCTCCATGTCCATCCATTTGCCCCCAGAGCCGCAAGAACAACCTTGCTTTGATTCCAGCCATGCTGAGTTTACATGCTACAGGACAGAGCAATAGACCTAATTTCTTTTGAAAATGGACAAATTTCTTTTGAGGTTTTCTTACCTAAAATCTGCAAGCCTTTCTACCAAGCAACTACATCTACATGTTCACAGCATCCCAAGAGCATTTGTTGGACCTCTCTGAACCATTAAGTTTCAAAAGAGTTAACAGCCACGACTCCAAACTCTTGAAACACAAATGGATCCCCACTGAAAATATTCAGAGATTTCAGAATCTGTATCCAGAATGTTCCACATGGCATCTTCTCGGCTTATTTTTTAAAGGAAGATCATCTTTTTCCCCATAAGGGAGAAGTTAATACAGAAGGAGGCACTTAGGTTTCCAGGTCTGGTTTAACCCTCCTGAAAAAGAGAGGTGTGATATGCAGAAAAAAGCTGGGATGTGCAGAATTTAAGCAGAGATACAGTTTAAAAGCTGGAAACGGGAGGGCTACTGACGAACAGACTCATTCTTTCTCATTCTCAGAGCTAGGAATCTTAAGGCCTAAAGTGCCTCCTATCTTTCATTGAAATGTCTTCTTTTTTCTGTCCTTAAATCACAAAGGGATACAATATTGGGCTTTTTCTAAAGTTTGACAAAAAAAACTCCCAACGCAAAGCACTTAGCTACACCTTATGAATTCTCACATACATTACCTTTCTCACAATACCCCCATGTGCTTGTGCCGCACATGTATACATACACGCCACATATCCACACGCACACATGTGCGTGCACACACGCATACACATGCATACACTCATCCCTCTGTGTTCCACCATCATTTGTGTAGACCTGTGTTGTAATCAGTAGGCACAAGTAGCTCTTTAATTTAAATTAATTAAAGTCAAAAAATAAGGAAAACTTCTGTTCATTCATCACATTAACTACATTAACTATATTTCTTTTTTTTTTTTTTTTGCGGTACCGGGGATTGAACGCAGGGGCGCCCCCGGCCCTATTTTTTATACTTTATTTTGAAACAGGGTCTCACGAAGTTGCGGAGGGCCTCACTAAAGAGAGAGAGAGAGAGAGAGAGAGAGAGAGAGAGAGAGAGAGAGACAGGGAGACAGGGAGAGAGAGAGCGAGAGAGCTGAGGCTGGCCACGAACCTGGATCCTCCAGTCTCTGCCTCCCAAAGTACTGGGATTACAAGCGTGCACCACCACGCCTGGCCACATTAACTATATTTCAATAGCCCCACATGTCTAGTTGCTACTGCATTTTTAATTGCATAGATACAGAACATTTCCATGATGACAGACAATTCTACTGGCCAGTGATGACCTATCTGGTACACATCATTTGATATACACTCAAGAAATTTGTGTTAACTATTTGATTAAGTAAATGAGTGACTACGTATTTAGTCTTTTTCCAAATGTTTCTTTCCTCTTAACTTGATCTTCAACTTCTCTAAAAAGTTCCTACTTATGTAAGGGTAAATGGAATTAGATTTCTTGCCTTACACCATAATGCTCATAGAGCTATCTTATTTAGCTGATACATTTATCTTATACATTTAATATATTTTTTAAAACTGCTAAAAGAAAATACAGAAATATTATACTATATGAACTTGAGATTGGAGTTTTCTAATATAGTGAGGAAAAGATTCACTGATTTGTCTATGTAAGATTTCAAATTCCTATGAGGCAAAAATATTAAGATACCGAGTTCTTAATATATAAGAATTTTAAATATCCCTTAGGAGCTGGGTGTGGTGGCATATACTTGTAATCCCATTACTTAGGAAGATGAGACAGTAGGATTGCAGGTTCAAGACCCATCTCAACAATATAAGGAGACTCCCAATGACCTAGCAAGACCCTGTTTCCAAACAAAAAATAAAAAGGGCTGGGGGGTATAGCTTGGAGGAAGAATGCCCTTGGGTTCAATCCCCAGTACTACACACACAAAAAAAAATATCAATTTAGGGCTGAGGGTGTATCTTGGAGGGAGAATGCCTCTAGGTTCAATCCCCAGTACTATACACACACACACACACACACACACACACACACACACAATCAATTTAGGGTTAGGGGTGTAGCTCTGTGGTAGAGTGCTTGCCTACCATGCATAAGACCCTGGGTTCTATCCACAGCACAGCAACAACAATTAATCAATCGATAAATAAATAAATGGAAAAAAGAAAAAGAAAAAATCAATTTAAAAATACTTAGGTGAAAAATGGACAAAGGATTATAATAGTCCATTCACAGGAGACTACAATGGTCATTTTGCTCATTAAAAAAGCTTAATCTTAATACTAATTGAAGAAACACAATTAAAACAGCAGTAAGACATTTCCACCTCACAATCTGATAAAGATTTTAAAATACTCTCATAATTAGCATTGGCAAAGTTGTGGCAAAGTTGTGGGGAAATAGACACATCCAGTCTTGACGTTCTGCATTGTTAATCTACACGGCCTTTGAGGAGGGCACATTCTGCATTGTTAATCTTCACAGCCTTTGAGGAGGGCACCAAAATTTTAAGTGTGCATTCATTTTCATCAGCAATTCCATTTCTAGAAATTTGTCCTACAGCAATATTCAGACAAATGCACAGAGATTTATTTACCCAGAAGTTTATTACAGCATTGTGCAAAGAGTGAAAAAATGGTTATAGATAAATGTCTATCAACAAGTTACATATATGCAATGGAATAGATTTTAAAACAGGTTTTTTTTAAAAAAGAAGCTTTGTATTACTGAAAGAACACTGTCTAGTCAAAAATGCAAGACACAAAAGAATTTATATACCATCACCCCATGTGTATTAATATGTGTATACACAGAGAGATATGGATATAACACTTATTGAGGGTTTATCACATGCCAATGTCTGGTGTGATTTATTTGTTAACTTATGTAGGCTTCATATGCACCTATGATGTAAATAACACTACATTTCTATTTTATAGGTAAGGAAACTGAAATATGGAGAAATCACTAGCAGAGAATCACTTAACTAATAAATGGTAGAGTCAGGATTTGATCCCAGATAGTCTGGCCCCAGCGTCTCTCCATTTACCGCTTCAAAGTAGAGTGTGTATGTGTGCAGAGAGAAAAAGTGATAAAGAGGCAGAGTGTAAATAGTTCATCTTTGTTCCATATGGAGAATCAAATTGGGCACAGAAGTAGTTGGAAGGTAGGAATATGCTTTTAAAAAAAAAGCAAGCAAGAAAGAAATTTATCACTAATTAAAATTTTGTGATGTTTAAAATTTTATAATAGGCATTATCACCTTTGCAATAATATACCAATAAAAGTATAAAAATTCAAATCTGGCTAAAAAACATATTCTTTCTCATTTTCTCCAAAGGATTTAGGAATATTGCTTCTTATTTTAAAATCCGAAAGAGTATAAATGTGATTCATGGACAGTTGGAAACATTCCATACATCCAGTGATATGGACAGAAATCATCAATCTCCTGCAAGCTTGAAGCTAAGTGGAGTCCTCTGGCTTCAGGAGACGTGTGACACCCAGGAGCCAAGCCCTGATGTCACCTACCTGTAGTGAAAGCCCTGTGCTGAAAGCTGCCTGTACTGAAATGCAACTGTCTTTGTCTCTAGGTCATGACTTAGTCACGTGGAGCTTTGTTTCCTCCCCTGTATTAGGGAATGATAATTGATCCTACCCCTTAGGTTGTGGTAAGCAGTGAACAAGGTCAGAGTTAAGAACTTTATGCAACACCTGGTGCATTCTTAGTCTCAGTCAACAGTGGCTACTGCCACTGGATGTGGTGGCACACACCTGTAATCCAAGTGCTTGGGAGGCTGAGACAGGAGGATCACAGGTTTGAGGTCAACCTCAACAACTTAGTGAGACCCTCAGCAACTTAGCAAGACCCTGTTTCAAAATAAAAGAGGGCTGGTGTGTAGCTAAGAGGTAGAATGCCCCCTAGTACCAAAAATAAAAAACAGTGGTTACCGGGGCCATCACTACCATGTTATACTCTCATCATCCCCTCTCCTGGAGATTTGGAATCAAGATTGCAAGTCTATCAGAAATCATCAAAAGCTACCAAGGAACCAGGACAACTAACCTGGCATGGTAAGTAGGGGATGTGGGTATAAACAAAAGGCTGTGGCAAAGTAACTACTAACGAAAGTGTAAAAAGACCCAATACATGAATACAGTGATCACTGAGGTGCTGCGGACATCTGAGCCCCTGGAGATCCAACCTGTGTCCATCAGCTCTCAGAATAAAGAGATGGTTTTGTCAAGAAAGGTGGTGTTTACCATTGCACTCCTGTTTGCTCATTGTCTTGGCCCACTTGGGCTGCTATAACCAATACATAGACTGGATAGTTTATAAACAACAAACACTATTTCTCCCAGGTCTGGAGGCTCGAAACTCCAAGATCAAGGTGCCAGCAGATCAGTGTCTGGTGAGGGCTCACTCTCACTTTCTGGTTCACAGACAGCACCGTCTCATCGTGTCCTCACGTGGTAGAAGAGGCAAGGCACTTCTCTGGGACTTCTTTTATAGGGGCACTAATCCTGTTCATGAGGACTCTGCATAACATGCTCATCTCCAAAGGTCCTACCTCCTCATACCATTGGGTTTCAACCCATATATTGGGTGGTGTGTGTGTGTGTGTGTGTGTGTGTGTGTGTGTGCGTGCGCGCAAACATTCAGACCATAGAATTCAGTAAAGATGAAAATCTCCCCCAAACCTCACAAATCCTTCTCTTTTCCAAAGCTCTTGCTCTTGGTTCTTAGTTTCTGATTTGTACTTATAAGAAAAGAATATATATTCAGGAAGCAGTCCTGGAAGCATCTCTTCTTTTTTTTTTTTTTTTGCGGTACCAGGGGTTGAATCCAGGGGCGTTCTACCTCCGCGCTACACCCCCGGCCCTATTTTTTATGCTTTCTTTTGAAACCATGTCTCACGAAGTTGCGGAGGGCCTCACTAAGTAGCTGAGGCTGGCCGCGAACCCAGATCCTCCGGTCTCAGCCTCCCAAGTACTGGGATTACAAGCGTGCGCCACCACACCCGGCTATGGAAGCATCTCTTTAAACATGAAGAGCAAAAGAAAAAAGAAAAAATGCCAGGAATTATTTTAAAGACAAGGACATGGATAGTGCTAGTCCAAGACTTAATTGCCATGTGGTAATTGCCATGCATGGTTTTGGGAACGGCCATGTCCATAAAACATACCCCGCCCACAGTGTCCATCCCAGTGCACATCTGTTTCTGTGTGGGATACATACCTATATGCACAGACACATAGCTTATCTCCCACATATTCAAAGGCCATCTTGAAATACAAGGCACAACCAGGTTAGTAAAACATACTTGAGGCTATGTTCTGTTTGTTCATTAAACTATAAAGCATTTTAAACCTATAATTAATTCTAGGTAAATTAAAGACATGACAGAGCTCTAGTACTATTGCCAGAGCATTTGTGCTAATATCTCACATTTTTTATACTAAATCACCCTGCTGAAAGGTTTAACAGCCATTTATATTTATAACTGCTTTCTACTTTCTTTTTTTTTTTTTTTTTGCCTACCTCAGTTGTTGTTGAAGCATTAATGAAACTGGCTTTTGGGAAAAATTCCAATTCAGGGTTATTTTTCCATGAGGTACTTAAGACTCCACACAGCAGCTCGTGATTATGTTGGCAGTGGCTTTGCGTAACTGTTGGTTTCCTGTAGTACAAATAAGTGAACAGCTAAGAATGCTAATGTTTTGCTTTGACCAAGAAAAAGCTCTCAATAAATGACAAGGAATTACCCTCATTGGACTATTTAATTTTTTGTTATTATTTCAAAGAGTAAATTAAACCAAAGCAATAGAGAGGAGTGATCATATAATACATGCTACCACTTTGAAATTACTCTTTAAGGAGAGAGAGAGAGAGAGAGAGAGAGAAGAAGAAGGAGGAGGAGGAGGAGGAGGAGGAGGAGGAGGAGGAGGAGGAGGAGGAAGAGGAGGAGCTGGAGGAAGAAGAAAGTAAGAAAGAAAGAAAGAAAGGAAGGAAGGAAGGAAGGAAGGAAGGAAGGAAGGAGGGAGGGAGGGAGGGAGGGAGGTTCATTTCCATAGTACTCTCTAGTTGACAAAGTCAGCTGAATCAAGGCCATAAAGGTCATGGGTACACCCAGTTCAGGCACCAACCAGTTATAGCAAAATGCAAGCAAAGAAAATCAGATGCAGCTTCTTGAGGAGTAGAGGGGAAGGGAAGAAAAAGAAGCATGGGCTGAGAAAGAGGACAGAGCAGGAGTTTAGAAAGGAGAGGCTGCAGAGGAGAGAGCTTAGCGAGGAGTGCACAGATGGGATTCAGGGAGACAGCTCCTGAGAGCAGCTTTGCTTCACATCAGCTGTCAGAGTCAAGAGCTGTGCAGGCAACTCTGTGAGGTGAGACGTTAAGAACTGCACAGGGAAGCTCACCTTTCGTGTCTTCCACATCCACCAAAATGCTTATCAACCAGCCTCACCTCTCTCCACCCTTCCCCCACATTCTACAACCCAGCCCTATTAAGCAAAAGCCAGGTGTACACCCTGCCAGAGCATCTTGCTGTCATCTCTGCCCTTCCACTGTCTTTCTCCTTTTACCTAAGGAGGACTAAGGGTCCCCTCTCTCCAGGTCAGGGTGACTGCACTTCCTGCCCACCACGTGCAGGGTTCCCAGGGCTGTTACTTGGCTGTACTGTGGTTCCCACTTGTCCATCTTCCCCATGAGAAAATGGCCTTCTCCAGAGTTGACCTGTGACTTAGATGATTTGTATCCTTAGGGCCTGACCTCATTCTGGCACGTAGTGGACTCGTGGGGGAGAGGGAGCAAAGCAGTCAATGTGATTTGTGCTGTCCTTATGTGCTGCTCCACGATGAAATGGTAACATGTATTATATTAAGCAAATCATTTGGAGTGATTATTTAAATATTTTTAAAACACCAAGATAACCTGGTAATTATCTAGATAACTTATGTATATCATCATCAGCAAATGTTATAAGTATTATATTACATTATACATAAAACATTATTTATACAGTATAGGTTCCCACAGATAAGTCTCAGAATGAATGATGTATACTCATATGTCACCTTCCCTATCTACCATTAAAGGAATTAGCTGAACAACTATGATTATTTTAGCCAAGAGAGTCATTTCAAAAAGTTTTCTTTTATAATGGACATGTAAGTCATGCACAAAAGTAGAGAGAACAGTGTAAGAAGCCCCATGAACCCACTGGCCCCAAATTTACAACTCACAACTAATCTTGTTTCATCTAGATCCCCACTTAACTGCCATGCATCATTCTAAAGCAAATCACATACATTATATCATTTCATCTATAAATATTTCAGCACAAATTTCTAAAAGATAAGGACTAAAATATAATATGGATATCATGCCTAAAAGTTAACAATAATCCCTTAATAACATATATCAGTGTTTGAATTTCCAATCGAAATATAAATGTTGATTTTTTATATTTCATTTATGGAATAAGAAAGTCCATATATTATGACTAGTTCATAAATTTCTTGACTTTCTTTCAATCCATAAGTCCTTCCCTTCATCTTCTCTTTCTTATTATTCATTTATTGAAAAAAATTCATTTATCTTGCAGAGTTTTCCAGTCTGGATTTTAACATGATCTTCTTGTTCTCTGTCTTTCCCGAAAATTTGTGATTTCATCTAGTGGCTTTATCAGATTCAAGTTCATCTACTGATAAGACTACTTCAAAAGTGGCTGCATGTTCTTTGGTCAAGAGGCATACAATATCTGGTGGTCACTCTCTCTCTCTCTCTTGTTTTTTTGGGGGGTTTGTGTGTGTGTGTCTGTGTGTGTGGTACCTACCTCTACCCCTAGACCCCAGCTTTACCTCTACCCCCCCAGACTATAGGGATGATCTACCTCTACCCCCAGCCCTTTTTATTTTGAAACAGGGTCTTCCTAAGTTGCTGAAGTCTTGCTAGCTTGCTGAGTCTGTCCTTGAACCTGTGATTTTCCTGGCTCAGCCTCTCAAATACTGGGATTACAGGCGTGTGCCACCATGCCTGGCTTGGTAGTCTCTCTTTGTTGGCAACCACTCTTGCTAAATGGTGCATCCACTAATGCATTGGTGGTTCTATAATGGTGATATTCCAATTCTATCATCTTTTATTAGATGAATACTTTTGTTAATATAAATTTCCCATTACTTTCTATTTGGTTACCAAGTGGTACCATTTATATAGGAAAGGCAAAATCAATATTTAAGTTCTTCCCTTTAGTGTTCAAAATAATGAGTTGCTTCTCTAGCATCCTTCAACGGTGAGTGGTTAGTTTTTTTTTTCCAATGTCATTTCCGACCCATGGATTTAATCATATTTGATGAGTGCCACTCCACTGCAGCTATTATCCTTAGTTGATGCTCAAATTGTTTTATCTTTCACCAGTGGAGCTTGGATAAAATTGGCTCCTGAGTCCTTTTGATTTGACCTTAGTAGCCCATGACAGTCATTTTAAGACAAATTAAAGTATCCATGGAATACAGAGAATTTTCACGCAGATGAGCACCTCTCTTCTCTTCCAGATGGCATAGCTAACAAAATACTGTGCTACCCACTGAGCTGTGCTTGTTTCAGCACTCCCTTGAGGAATGAGCCAGGGAAAGGACAGTCCACGAGGTAGAGCCATGTCCTTACATATTGCAGATTATTCTCCAAGCATTCGGGAAATATAGGGATATTTTGTGGTTGCTGCTGTTAACTCTTATGAGCTTCACATATTGTTTCCTTAAGACCACTAAACTCCATTTGACTTGAAGGTTGGCTTTCAAGTGTATGTAACTGCAGCAATTTCATAATGATTTCTTTAGAAGTAAAAATAAGTATAATGTAAGTAAAGTCCAAGTTCCAGGTGGGAAGCTGGGTTAATCAAGATTTTTGGGTTTTTTTGCATCTTTCCATTTAGCAGTGGTCAGCCATCCCAACTAAAGGGCATGGCCCAGACACTGGGAGACACACATGTCTGCCCTGATCTTGGGCATGAAACCCAGCAATGAGAGGACAAAAGAGTCATTTCAGAGAGGGGTCAGGCCACCACTGACAAGTACAGAATATCCATTCCTAAAATTTTTACTAACTATGATGAGAAAGATTTGCCTAGGATGGCTTAGGGTAGGTTATAATTCAACATAAGAGGTTGAGTAAGTGGATCAACTTGGATTTTTCTTACAAGTAATGTGGAACTAATGTCTGACCAGTTAAGCAGAAAGCATAAATATATGATCAATCACTAAACATTTTCACTGCCTCATCCCCATTCCCTTGTCTCACCAATTTTTTCTAGTGAGCAAGCTTTCATTCATTCATTCATTCATTCATTCATTTTTTCATGCAATAACTAATGACTGAAAAACTTCTGTTATGCTACAAGCTAGGGATACATAGTGATGAACAGAACAGACAAGACCCCTGCCTTCCAGGGCCTTTATTTCTATTTGAAGGAAAGAGTCAAAATATAATTAAATAACTAAATAAGACAGTTCTGATCATGACATATGCTGTGGACAAAAGAAAACAGAGTGAAGTGAGAGAGAGCTGCCACAGAACTACCTTCCATGGCTTGTTGAAGAATACTGTCAATAAACTAAAATAGGACTGGAAAGCTTTTCCTGTATACAGTCAAAGAGTAAATATTTTAGACTTGTGGGTCATATAGTCACAATTACCCAACTCTATCATTGCAGTACAAATGGAGCCATAGAGAAAATGTAAATGAGTGGGTACAGTTATACTCCAATAAAACTTTATTTATAAACACCAGTGCATTTAGCCTGTGGGCCATACTTGGCCAGCCTCTCAACTAGAAATCTAATTCACTAAGCCGGGCGTGGTGGCGCATGCTTGTAATCCCAGTACTTTGGGAGGCGGAGACCGGAGGATCCGGGTTCACGGCCAGCCTCAGCTCTCTCGCTCTCTCTCTCCCTGTCTCTCT
>PVJS01052166.1:0-13711 GCA_004027185.1 Glis glis
CTTCTGCATATGAGGGGAAACATATGACCCTTCACTTTCTGTGGCTGGCTAATCTCACTTAACATAACGTTCCCCAGGTCCATAGATTTTCCTGCAAATGATATAATTTTGTTCTTCTTTACTGCTGAGTAGAACTTCATTGTGTATATGTCCCATAATTTTGTAATCAATTCATCTGTTGATGGGCACCTATGTTGGTCCCATAATTTGGCTATTGTGAACATACTTTGAACATTCCCCTTAAAAATTGCACTATTTGACTGTTCAAATGTAATCAGATCCCTGAATCCCAGAATTGATAATTGTCCTTGCCTGCTATGGATATTTCATTTTAGCTGGTTCACATCACAACATAAAATGTGTGCCCAGGTAATTCTCACCTTTTCCATACCCCTGCACATCCAATCAAACACCAAGTGCTATTGGCTTTTCCTTCTACTTATATTTCAAAGTTATCTCGTCAGATCTACCACCATCTCTCATCTGGACTAATACATCAGCTGCCTAATAGGTCTCCCTTCTTCAATGCTTGCCTTTCTATATTTTTAACACAGCAGCCAGGATCCCATTTCACAAACATACATAATTATGACCATATCCCTCTGGTGCCCAAAACTCATTTGAGGCTTCTGATTGCACTTGGAATGAAATCTAACATATTTACTACAGTATACAAGACTCTAAACAATCAGATCCTGACCCAATCTTGCATGGTCTCCTCTTGGGATCACCATGTTACAGCCATACTGTCTTTATGAAATACTCCAAGTTTGTTCCCTCCTCACAGTTTTTGCATATTTTGTTCTCTCTGCTGGAAATATTCTTCCTACTCTCCTTTGCTTGGATAACTCCTGGTCATCCTTGATATCTCAGCTTAAAATGAATTTAGGAAGAAAAGACTTCTCTAACACCCCTCACGCCAACTGAAATCTTGTCTCTTTGTTGCACTCATTGATAGCACCCTGAATTTTACTTGCATGGTCTTCATTGCAGTTTTTATTTATATGTTTGTGTGACTACTAAATTTCTGCACGGTAACTAAATTATAAGGTATGGAAGAGAGAGTTCCTGACTGCCCTGTGCATTGACTCATTTTTTTCCACCTCATATGGTGTCTGGCACAAAATATGGGTTCAATACTTGTTTGTTGAAATGGAACAACCGTATTTATTTGGCTCGTCTGTCTTACCCACTGTCAAGGAATAAATATGAAGCTGGACATGGTGGTGCATGCCTGTAATCTCAGTACTTGGGGAGCTGAGACAGGAGGATCTCAGGTTCATGGCCAGACTTAACAACTTAATGAGGTCCTCAGCAACTTAGTAAGACCCTGTTTCAAAATAAAAAATAAAATAAGGTTGGGGTATAGTACAGAGGTAGAATGACCCTGGGTACAATCCCCAGCACCACACAAACAAAAGAAATTAATATGACTGAGACTGCATTGTATTGACTGAAGGAAATAAATGGTAAAAAGCCTGTGATGATAATAAGTCAATATCTCATGGTATTCAGTGTTCTTAATGTCCTGTAGCTCAGAAATGAATTCCAATGCCATAACTTTCTTTAGCTATATAATTTGCTCAATGCATGGAGGGAAGATAGTTTATTTACTTTGGTTCTATCAAGTATGAATTATTATTCAAGTCAAGATTTTTTAATAGATATTCTGTAATATTCCTATAAAATTCTGGGCACAAATTAAGATTTAGGGAATTTATAGTATATAGTTGCAAAGTCATAAGGCAGGTATGAGGGCTTGGTGAGTGCAGGCTATGGATGGGAAGATTTGTCTTTGGAGCTGGGCAACCAGAAGGGTCACACAGGCTAATGGTATAGGCAATCTCTCTGGATTCTTTACCTAGGAAAAACTCCAAATCTCAGAAGGCAGAAGACCTTTATGGATAAGAAAGTCAGTAAGTAGACCAATAGATTATAGCAGGATTCTCAAAGTGACTCTGAATCAGAACCAAAGGCAGATAAACACATAACATTTAGCTGCTATGCAACTTCTAAAGGGTGCTTCTACTCACTACAGAGCATGATCCTACAGGAGACCTTCTCTACTTCTGATGAGAATCAGAAGATTCCTTTTTATGTGGTGCTGGGGATTGAACCCAGGGGCATTCTACCTCCAAGATATACCCCCAGCTCTTTTTTTTTTTTTTGCGGTACTGGGGATTGAACCCAGGGGCTTTCTATCTCCGAGCTACATCCCCAGTCCTATTTTTTATACTTTATTTTGAAACCGGGTCTCACAAAGTTGCGGAGGCCTCACTAAGTAGCTGAGGCTGGCCGTGAACCCGTATCCTCTGGTCTCCACCTCCCAAGAACTGGGATTACAAGCGTGCACCAACACGCCCGGCCCCCAGCTCTTTTTATGTTTTGTTTTAAAACAGGGTCTCACTAGGTTGTTGAGTCTCACTACATTGCTGAGGCTGTCCTCAAAACTGCAATCCTCCTGTTTCAGCCTTTCAAGTACTGGGAAGACAGGTGTATACCACAATGCCCAACTAGAAAACTCCTTTTTGATCTGTACTTACTCCCAGGTTTGGAATCAGAAAAAAAAAAGAATTAATCTGAATAGGAAAGAGGTTCTTGGGATAGAATGAGACTGAGACCAAGGCAGAAGCCAGCTGATCTAAGGTTTATGTGTTGATGACAGTACAACCCTATCATAAAACTATTATAAGAAAGGGATCTGTGGAGCCAGGCGTGGTGGTGCATGCCTGTAATCCCAGTACTTGGGAGGCTGAAACCAGAGGATCGCAGGTTTGAGGACAGCCTCAGAAAGTAGTGAGACTCTCACCAACTTAAAAAAAAAACACTCTTTCAGCCGGGTGTGGTGGCGCACGCTTGTAATCCCAGTACTTGGGAGGCTGAGACCTGAGGATCTGGGTTCGTGGCCAGCCTCAGCTACTTAGTGAGGCCCTCCACAACTTCGTGAGACCTGGTTTCAAAATAAAGTATAAAAAATAGGGCCGGGGGTGTAGCTCAGAGGTAGACCGCCCCTGGGTTCAATCCCCGGTACTGCAAAAAAAAAAAAAACACTCTTTCAAAATAAAATAGGGCTGACTGGGGGTGGAGCTCAGAGATAGTATGCCCCTGGGTACAATCTCTAGTACCAAAAAAAAAAAAACAGGATTTGGGGACACAGACTTTTCTTTTTTAAAATTTTTTGTGTGGTGCTGGGGATTGAACTCAGGGGTGTTTTACCTCTGAGCTACATCCTCAACTCTATTTTTAATTTTAATTTTGAAACAGGGTCTTGCTAAGTTGATGATGGTCTCACTAAATTGTTGAGGCTGGCCTCGAACCTGCGATCCTCCTGTCTTGGCCTCCCAAGTACTGGGATTACAGGCATGCACCACCATACCCAGCACAGATTTTTTTCAAGGGTACTAAATTTTCATACTTGAATGACAGTATAGTTAATCATAAAGCTATAGTTAGTCTTATAATCTTCACCATCTTACATCTTATAGCCTTAAAGATCTCAATACAAATGCCAGTATAAATATCTGGAGAACAACAACATTTTTTTTTACTTAAATGATTTGAGTGAGTCTCACCAAACCAACCATATATATTTTATTGAATAATTCAGTGTTTTAGCACTGTGCAAGCCAAAATCTTCCTAAACTAACTAGACATAATCAGACACACCCACACATATATTCACAGTTTTTTAATCTTTTTAGAAATATTTTGGGCTCACTTCATAGATTTTCTTTACACAGATTTTCCCAGAGAAGCATTTCATAATCCCATCTGCCATGCAAGAGCCTGCCTCTCAGAAAGATGCATTTCATTTTCAATACTAAAATTCAGGGAAACATGGAGTATTGTACCTTTTCCTCAAGCTATTAAAAAAGCTCCCATAAGCTCGAAATCTACTTTATAAATGGATAGTACTTATAGACAGAAATTTCTGCTCTCCCTCTCAGGTAGTATGGTGACGATTAAGAGCATGGGGGCTCTGTTTGAATTTTGTATACATCACTACTCCACTGTGTGAGATTGGTAGTTTGATTTAAATGTGTACATTTTAGTTTCCTCAGTTGTAAAATTGAGATGATTCTGGTATCTATCTTGTAGAGATTTAGTTATATATATTAGCTTTTATTGTTATAAAACAAGATCTCATTTGGGAAGTAGCCTTCATGACCAAGTGGCCACACTGGTTGTCTTTTGTTTCTGGAGGGTGGAAAGAAGAATTCAATAAATAAAGACAGAAATAAGGCTTAATGATCAGATTATACCATCTGTGCTCTCAAAGCAGAAGTTACATTTTATTTCTATAACTCTAGCGTATAGCTCATTTTCTAACATATGGCAGGAAGTTACTGAAATTTTTGTGTGTGTTTGTGGTACTGGGGATTGAATCCAGGGGGCACTTTGCCTCTGAGCTACACCCCAACCCTATTTTATTTTTTACTTTGAAACAGGGCCTTGCTAAGTTGCTGAGACTGGCCTTTTGGATATATTACTGTTAATAAGTTGTGATCCTCCTGTGTCAGCCTCCCAGGTACTGGGATTACAGCCTCCCAGGTACCGCGTGTGCTGCCACACCCGGTTAATCACTGAATATTTTTGGAATTGAATTGGTATTACTCACCTGAATAGCGAAAAACAACAACAAAAAAGTGAAACAAATAAAAAAAATCAAAAACCCCATTAAGCTTTCTGAGTCATGTTGACATATAACCCCCCCATTGAGGTTTTGGAGGCTTTCAAGGGGAATGAGTTGCAGTGTATCCTGGGAGATCCATATCAAGACTAACCATTCCATATATACATGGACAAATATGTCTTCTTTCTTTTTTGTGATATTGAGGATTGAACCCAGGGGCATTTCACCACCAAGCTACCCCCAGCCCTATTTTTTATTCTTTATTTTGAAACAGGGTCTCATTAAGTTGTGGAGAGTCTAAGTAGCTGAGGCTAGCCGTGAACCTACAATCCTCCTGTCTCAGCCGCCCAAGTACTGGGATTACAAGTGTGCACCACCATGTCCGGCTAATATGTCTTCTTTCTATCTTGCCAGGGTATACAGTTCTTCACTGGCTGTTACAATGGGTTGTGTATTGATTCTGCTTTGCATTTTCGAAGCCAGAATCCCAAATGATCCAAGATAGGAACAACAGAAGAGGGTGAGGAGAATCTTAAAAATTCTCTGGTGCTAACTTCTCAGTTTATTCATTATGGTTCCTAAGAAGTGATGTAACTGAAGAGACTCTGGCGACCAGGTCTCTAAAAGGCAATTAAATTCCATTACTAAGCTGGGCATGGCGGTGCATGCTTGTATTCTCAGTACTTGGGAGGCTGAGACAGGAGGATCGCAGGTTCATGGCCAGCCTCAGCTACTTAGTGAGGTCCTCTGCAACTTAGTGAGACCTTGTTTCAAAATAAAGAATAAAAAATAGGGCTGGGGGTGTAGCTCGGAGGTGGCATGCCCCTAGGTTCAATCCCCAGTACCGCAAAAAATTTCCATTATTGAGTTGAAGTGTAAATTTATTTGAGTGTTATTTCTAAGTCATTAAAATACACATACTTTTTCCAACTAATTCCAACACTTCATTAGAGACAATATGGCAAAACTTTTGGTTAGCATCATAAACTTCATTTCTACTTTGATCAGAGAATTTAGGCATTTCTAGGATAATTACTCAGAATGACTTATTTCTTGAGAAATTTTCCAACACAGTGAATTGAGAATGTAATGAATGAATGAATAGGGCAGGAGGTGTGGCCACAATCTATTGGGACTCCATGAAGCCTATCAATTCAGATAAAATGGTATTAGAGCTTGCTGGAGGTATTTTCTTCCTCTTAAATATAAAAATATTTATTATTAATTTTGTTACTCTATTTTCCCTGACTTCTTCCATCCCATCCCAGCCAGCTGTGATTTGAGTAGTTTTTGGAAATCTCACTTTTCCCTAAAGCTTCACTAAATTAGTTCTGAGGTGCTATATAAACTGTTATCATCTAAATATAATTCTTCACCATCTCCTTCACTGCCCTATTAATTTACTTTGCCTGTGCTTGTACCTAATTTTGAAACTTTTATTTTATTGATGTCTTGCCCAGTTGTGTTCTGAATATGTGATACACTTGTTTATTTTATTTATGTATATCCCTATTAAAATTTCTTTTTTTTGTGGCACCAGTGATTGAACCCAGGGGTGTTCTACCTCCGCGCTACACCCCCGGCCCTATTTTTTTATACTTAATTTGAAACCGGGTCTCACGAAGTTGCGGAGTGCCTCACTAAGTAGAGAGAAAGAGAGAGACGAGAGAGCGAGAGCGAGAGCGAGAGAGAGAGAGCTGAGGCTGGCCACGAACCCAGATCCTCCACCCGGACCCTCCAGTCTTCGCCTCCCAAAGTACTGGGATTACAAGCGTGCACCACCATGCCCGGCCCCCTATTAAAATTTCTAAGTTAGATGTCAAATTTTAGGGATAGGAACGAGTCATTTTGCAAATAGTCTAACTTAATGCTACTCAACAGGTTTGCAGTGAGACAAGGACATTATTGAGAATAAACATTTAGTGACTCTTAAAGTGATTTGCAAATACTCTGGTATTTTGTATTGTATTTTTAAACTGTCTGTCACACCTTGGAAATATTTTTGCAAAAGTGTCCTTTAACATGGATAATCCAAGAAGTGTTGCTTTAGCACTCATTCGTTTAATTAATTTTTATTATGCATGCACTCTGTGCCAGGAACTATGCTGGGGGAGATAGAGATGAATAAAGCAAAGTTCTTGCTCTCAATAAACTTGAGATCTAATTGGGAATAAACACTGCAAAACAACAAATTATAAAATAGCATCAAAGATGTGAAATTGAAGAACAAGCAAACACTTGTAAGCAAAACAAATGGAATTCAATCACCCATCTGGGCTTAAGCAAGGTGGAAGGAGCTCTGGCAAGGCTTTACTTTATTGAGGAAATGTCTTTTCATCTGGTTCCTTGAAGGATGACTGAGATGTCACCAGGCATAGAAGGTGGGAAGGCCATTGCAGACAGAGTCCAGTGTATACAGCAGCATGACTGTATAAAATGTTCAGAGAACAAAAGCATTGCTTCCCAGAGTACGAGGACTGTGGAGACAGCGTGGGTGATGGGGATGGAGAGGTTAGCAGGGGTCGCAATTCATGTTGTGTATCTTATAGGTCATAGGGGCTTCTGGAAGTTTCTAACCTGGCAATGGGATTATAGAGGGGTGAAAGTAACATGATGAGTTTTTCCCTTTAAAAAATCACTCTGGAAACCTTGTCAGGCTACTTTAGAGAGAGATGGGTGGGGCTAGAGAAAAATAGCTAAGAGTCTTTTATCATCATCCTGATAATTGCCTATAATGCCATGAGCGAGGACCATGCATTGAGGACAAAGAAAAGGGGATGAATTGGGACGATCTTTTAGATCAAGACTCAATACAATTCACACTGTGAATGGTTGTCAAGAGTATGTGAGAAGGAGATGTAGAGCCGAAATCTGAGGATAATGATAATTCTATCATGCAGCATTTGTAATGTGCTTTTAACATTTAACATCCTGGCATCTATGATCTCATTTGATCTTTCAACAATTCTGTGAGGTAGGTTAAGGAATACATTTCCCCCTCTTTGACAGATGCAGTCCAGAGAGGTTAAGTGATTCGCCCAGAGTTTCATAGCTCACTAATGGCAGAACCCAGACTAAAATCCAGACTTGCTGACGCCCAAGCATGAGTTTTTTCCCACTCCATCATGATGGTGCATTGGAAATTGTTTGACCTGCTCCTTGAACTTCTAGAAACAGTTACTATGCACATTACTAGTGGAGAAAGAGAGGAGAGGGATAAGTCATCCGGTAAGATGAGTGCCGCCTACTTTTGAGTCAACTGAGAATTTAATAATAATTTTAACCCAAATAAAAATGTTAAAAATTGGTAACATTTATTGAGGACTTACTATGTCTCAATAGTATTTTATATAAGTTAACTAATATAATGCTCTCAGCATTTTATATTTCTCAGTATGTTATATAAATGAACTGATATAATCTTCTTAATAGCTTTATGAGGTCAGTCCTATTTTTCCTGTTATAGATGAGGAAACTGAGGCATAAATTTGTCCAAAGTCATATAACTAGAGTCAGGGTCATATTTTGAATCCAGATGATCTGAAAACATAGCATTTTTTCCCTTTCTCCTCTGAACAACTCTTACCTTCTTCCTACTCCTCTTTTCTAAGGATTGCCTGAACCCATTAAGCTCCCATCAGAAAGATCATTAATTTAAAAATATCAGAATGGATTTCAACCCCAATCCTGTCACGGGATGTTCACCTTGATAATAAATATCACAGCCTCTCTAAATCTGTTCATCACCTCTAAATGGCAGTTAATTATATTTATAATAATACCCGTTCTGCTTATCTCATTAATTTCTTTTGAGGTGGTATGGGGTAATATGTGCTCAAGAGTAAGATAAACTGGAAGCACTTTACAAACCAAAGCCAGGAAGATATACATTCATGCAATAACATTGCCTGTGTATACATCTTTCTCCCAACCTCGATAAAGAACTCTTTGAGGGGAGGTAACAGGTATGTGGCTTTCACCAGTGCATCCCTAGCAAAGAGCACAGGACCTGCCACATAGTAGGTGAGTCATAAACACACATCAAATGGATTATATATGTTTGGAGGCTTGAATGTTCAATGAGAGATCAGCCTGGGATGCACTATTTAGGAAGCAATTAGGTACTTCAATTCCTAGCATACCTTAGTCTCATGTGACCCAGACACCAAAATGACACCTAACATTTCTTGAACTCTAACTTTAGTATAGCATTGTTCTAAGTGCTTTACACTATTGACTCATGCATTTCTCATATCAACCTATGAAATAATCTTAAACACTACCCTACCCTTTTCAGCTCTCACCTGTGTTGTAAAGTTCAGAACTACATCTCCCAAACTCCCTCACCAGCAAAGTTCAACTTTGGATTGCACCCAGGAGAGGTATGAAACTTGGCCAGCAGAAGTGAAGTAGATACTACTTGCTCTTGCTGACATCATGTTTAGGTGTGTGGACTTTGCAGAAGAGATTTAAGTGATTTCTGAGCATTCCTGTGAAGCACCTGCTTTGGAGACATCATTGGCAGTAGTTTCTCAACATCCCTAAAATCTCCCAAGATTTCTGCAGTTCCTGAAATTGTCTGAAGTCGTTGGCAACAGTGCCTTACAGTGCCTCTCTTAGGCCTTCCATAAGATTAGTAGGAGCCGGGTGTGGTGGTGCCACACCTGCAATCCCAGTACTTGAGAGGCCGAGACAGGAAGCATCACAGGTTCTTGGCTGGTCCCAGCAACTTAGTGAGACTTTCAGCAACTTAGTGAGATCCTGTTTCAAAAAAATAGGACTGTTGGTGTAGCTTAGAGGTACAACACCACTGGGTAACACACACACGATTAGTAGGGCCCTCATTCTTATTAAAATTGCTTCCTTCCCGAAATAACCAGAGTAGTTTCTGTTCACCTGACCAAACTTTGAGTGCTACAGGTAGGTCTTACTATTATTAGCTCCACTTTACAGGAGAAGAGACCAAAGCACAGAGTGACTTGGGCAAAGAAGTGGTAGAATGAAGGACTGAATCTAATGAGTTTGCTCCAGGCCTGTGCTCTAAATATTTACACTTTACTGCCTTTTCTCAACTGAAAACCCACATTCTATGAATGGGACACTTCCCTCCCTCCCTCCCTCCCTCCCTTCCTTCCTTCCTTCCTTCCTTCCTTCCTTCCTTCCTTCCTTCCTTCCTGGTTCGGGGCTTGAACCCAGGGGTACTATACCATTAGCTACACCCCCAGTTCTTTTATTTTAATTAAAATAATTTGTGGTACAGGGGATTGAACCCAGGGGCATTCTACCTCTGAGCTATACACCCAGATATATTTTATATTTTTGTTTTGAAACAGGGTCTCACTAGGTTGTGGAGAGCCTTACTAAATTGCTGAGGCTGTCCTCAAATCTGCAATCCTCCTATCTCAGCCTCCCAAATACTGTATTTACAGTCATGCACCATCACACCTAGATTATTTTTTGTTTTGAAACAGGGTCTTGCTAAGTTGCTGAGGCTGGCCTCAAACCTGTGATCCTCCTGTCTTAACCTCTCAAGTACTGGGATTATATGTGTGAGCCCCCAAGCCTGGCTGGGACACTTTTATTTTTCTTAAATCTCCTTGAATATTCCAACAGAAAATATCATCTAACGTCCATTTTTCAGTTTGAAAACTTTCTCGATTTTTGATAAAACCATCTTAGTTTCAGGCAAATGTTTCTGTCTTTCTTTCCGGGGTGAAATGGATGCCTGGGATAGATCAAGTGAAGAAGTGATATTCAACCTTAAGAGTTTGCAAAACTCAGCATCGATTTCATTTCACAACACCCTCAGAGAGTTCATTTTTATATTTTAAATAAATTAATATCAATGTCAAATTAGATTGCCTTTAGAGTTTAAATGCCTATAAACAGAATGTTAGTGCTGGAAGGGCCAAAGCCATGTTAACTAGCTGCTCTGTTTGCTTACTTTTTTTTCAGTCAAAGCTAACATTTAAAATCAGGGAGCTTGATCTATATCTATATCTATATCTATATCTATCTATCTATATATATATATTGATTTGAAGGAATGTTCATGTTATATTGTCAAATGGAAAAAGTGAATTGCAGAGTAAATTGATGATATGATTCCATTTTTTAAGAAGAGAAAAAAAGCCTATATAAAATAACACCTAGAAACAGAATGTTAGAACTAGAGAGGTCCACAGCTAACTAAACATAACCTTCCTGTTATATTGATGTGCAAATTTGAGGCCAGAGAGCAATATAACTAAGGTCACATAGCTAGTTAGTAGCAGAATCAATTATACAATCCCCATCTTCACACTCTGCTATGTCACTCCATTTGCTAGCTGTGCCTGTACCAACAAGCCAATAAAGAGATAAAAAATCTAGTGACATAGGTACCACTTTCTCATAGGGGTACCATTAGTGACAATATGATTCTCATTTTAAAGTCTGAAAAGACTTGTAATGGAGAGTAGAGTATTTCTTCCCCCGAAAGCAGGATCATTAAAACTTATTTCACAATATTAAATTGAAATGTTTATCTCAATAGTAAGGGAAATTCTACATAAAGTCTGAAGTTCTCTCTGGTACTTAGCTCAGTGCCTGGCTGAAAGTAAAAACATAATGTTTGTTCAATGAATAAAGTGAGGATTCAATTTCTTCCTTTTTCCTAAATATTTTATCTTTATCAGTAGTTGAACAAGGTCTCAGGTGCTAAAAGTACTCTATATAGTTGTTCCTCTGGGTTCAATCATTCATGAATTGAAAATAGTAGGAAAAATACACATGGCTGGGTATGGTGACACACACCTGTAATCCCAGTACATGGGAGATTGAGACAGAAGGATCGCAGGTTCAAAGCCAGCCTCAGCAACTTAGCAAGGCTCTCAGCAACTTAGAGAGACCCTGCTTCCAAATAGAAAAATAAAATAGGGTTGGAGATGTAGTTTGGAGGTAGAGTGCCCCTGGGTTCAATCCTCAGTACTACAAAGAACAAAACAAAAACAAACACACACACACAAAACAAAACATGTGTACTGAACATGTAGAAGCTTTTCTTCCTTATCGTTATTCCACCAATAGCATGGTGTAACAACTATTTCCAAATTGTTTACACTGTATTTGGCATTATAAGTAACCTAGATGTTATTTAAATTATATAGGAGAACCAGCCAGGTGTGGTGGTGCACCCTTGTAATTCCAGTACCTGGGAAGCCGAGACAGGAGGATTGCAGCTACAAGAAGGCCAGCCTCAGCAAACTTAGTGAGACTCTGTTTCAAAAAAAAAAAAAGAGCTGAGGTGTAGCTCAGAGGAAGAATACCTCTGGGTTCAATCCCTAGTACCATAAATAAGTAAATAAATAAATAAAGTATACAGGAGGATTTGTAGGGTATTCTACGCAAATACTATGCCATTTTATATAAGAGGCTTTAGCATCTGCCAATTTTGGTATTCACAGGGGTCCTCAAAACACGTGTCCCTTTAAAAATGTATTACCAACTTTTTAGAAATGTTGATTTGAATGTACAAAGGCAATTATTAGAGGCCAGGAAGGGTGAGGGTGAGGGGGGATAGATGGAGATGGAAATGTCAATCACCCTAATTTGATCAAAATATATATGTGTATTAGAATATTGCACCATACCTCATAAATATGTACAATTATTAAGTGTTAATCAAAGATTTTAAAAATCCTTAAGGAGAGGGAAATGATAACTACCCTGATTTGATCATTACACACTGTAACTGTTCATATCTAGAACTATCACACTGCACCTCACAAATGTGCACAAGTGGGACAGGGTTAGGAGGGAACTACAACAAAGGACATTTGTGCATATATGAATGTATAACTTTGAATCACACTATGATGTACTTCAAACCAATAAAATTCTAAAAAATAGCTGGGTGAGATAGCACACACCTGTAATCCCAATATTTGGGAGGCTGAGACAGGAGGATCTCAGGTTCAAGGCCAGCCTCAGCAACTCAGGGAGATCCTCAGCAACTTAGAGAGACCCTGTTTCAAAATAAAATATTGAAAGGTCTTGGAGTGTAGCTCAGAGGTAGGATGTCCTTTGTTTAATCTCCAGTACCAAAAAAATCAATAAAATATTATTAATAAAATGTATAATAGATGGAATTTGAACAAATGTTGCATTTATTTGGAAATTAAGTTATTTTGATAAGTGGTTCATTCATTCTCATTTTTGTGATTTAGTGTGTAAACACATGAGACAGTTCCCTGGTGTACCCTGTAGTCCCTTTGCAGCACCACACGAGGTCACAGAGACCCCAGCAATTGGGATGAGAGGAGGGCACTGAGTATCCGCGTGCTCAGAAGTGATTTGCTGCACATCTATGTGCTTTGAAATCATATTTTTCTACTATTTTCCTCTGGTTCCCATCAGATTGCTTGGGAGTTGACTTCATCAGGTTTGGTGGAATTGCCTGAAATAAAGTAAGACCAGGAAACAAGATCTGCTTCTAAATAGTTTCATGATCTTGGGAAGCTCAGTGATTGCCAAACCTTTTTTCTTCTAGTTTTAAACTCCCTTTTCAAATGAAATTTGTTCACAGAAAACTTCATCCCCATTAGCAGGCACCATGTCCAAACCTATAGGACTGTGAAAATTTAAGTTTGAAAACCACTGCATTATGTCCATGAACAGGGATGGATTTTTTAAAAAAATGTACAGTGGAATATTACTCAGAAATAAAAAGGAATAAATTTCAGATACCTGCAACAACATGGATGAATCTCAAAAGCAGGCTGACTGAGAGAAGCCAGATGGAAAAGAGTACATGCTGAATGATTCCATATATAGGCCATTGCAGAAAATTAAAACTAACATGTACTTAAGGAAATCAGATGAGTGGTTGGCAGGAGTTGGGAGTGGAGGAAGGGATGGGCTGCAAAAGGGCACAAGGAAACTTTTGGAGGTGATGGAATTGTTAGGTAGATTGATTGCAGTGCTTATTCTGTGGGCACCTGTCAAATCTCATAGGATTGCACACTGAATTGGATAAAGTTTATTATACATAAAGTATATCACAATAAAGTTGATTAAAAATCACAGCATAAATAATCT
>PVJS01052167.1:0-13710 GCA_004027185.1 Glis glis
TTAGGGATTGAACCTAGGGGCATTCTACCTCTGAGCTCCACCCCCAGCCCTATTTTTATTCTTTATTTTGAAACAGGGTCTCACTGGGTTCCAGAGGGCCTCACTAAGTAGCTGAGGCTGGCCACGAACCTGCGATCCTCCTGTCTCAGCCTCCCAAGTACTGGGATTACAAGCGTGCGCCACCATGCCTGGCTGTTGTTGTTTTTTGAAATAGGGTCTTGGTAGGTTAGTGAAAGTCTCACCAAGTTGCTAAGGCTGGTCTCAAACCTGTGATCTTCCTATCTCAGCCTCCCAAGTACTGGGATTATAAGCGTGTGCCACCATGCCTGGTGAGTTCAGTTTTATTATTTTAACTATGTACAATATCCTTAACACTGGATTGTTTGTTATTTTGATTAGATTTTGAAGATGAAATTATCGTAACATCTGATGTCTCTCGATATATTGAAGACCCTAGTTTTGGATATGAAGACTTTGCCAGACGAGGAGAAGAGCATTTGCCAACATTCCGAGCTCAGGTATATGATGACTTCAGAGAAACTAGAGAATACTGTCATTATAACTGTTGAAATGTAAATGAATTGACTACTAAAGAAGTTGACAGGTCATTTTGATAGGATTGGTAAATCTTTGTATTTAACCTCATTTTCAGCCCAGTCCAATTTGATGTCCCAATAAGTGGATAATTATTTCAACATTTTCCCCAAGAAGGCAAAAGGAAACTGTCAACACTATTTACTTACTTACATTGTTACATGGTAGCCGTATAATGTTCATACCATTTTGGGGAAGAAGTCAAATGATATGGTCACATTTATAATTAAATGGCATTTTATAATAAGATCATATACCAGTCAGTATTTATGGGCTTAAGGACAACCCCCCACACCCCTAGAAAATGTAGCCAGTGATGGTAAATAGACTAGAATTAAACAGAGCTCCTTTGTGCCTATTTCAGATGATCTGCCAACTGTTCATGTCACTGAGTAGGTTTGGTGACCTAGGAATATTCCAACATCTTCTAGGGTCCTTTCACTTTCGGGTACAGCGTGTATCATACCTGATCACAGGAGGTGGCAATCATTTGTCGCTAACATGCCAATCCCTGGGCCTTATAAGGAAACA
The DNA here is from genome assembly GCA_004027185.1 of Glis glis. Lineage (NCBI taxonomy): Eukaryota > Metazoa > Chordata > Mammalia > Rodentia > Gliridae > Glis > Glis glis. The sequence continues at coordinate 1,126 of PVJS01052167.1, forward strand.
TCTGCAAACCAAGAACTAAATTAGAAATATCCTCACTGACTTGCTTCAGTAGTTTTATTTAATAAAAACATAGAAGAATTTAAATGTAGAATGTGCATTTTGTAATCATACACATTTTATTCTTTTAGGACTACACCTGGGAAAATCATGGGTTCTCCCTGGTGAACAGACTTTATTCTGACATTGGCCATCTTCTTGATGAGAAGTTTCGAATGGTCTACAATCTCACCTATAACACCATGGCCACCCACGAGGGTGTGGATACTACCACGCTGCGCAGAGCTTTATTTAACTACGTCCACTGTATGTTTGGAATCAGGTATGTTCTGTGTGCCAGCAGTTTCATACCATTTCTAAGCGAAAATTCTGACATGAGTCTTATTTATATCCCATTTAGGAGTATGAGTCTCAAGAGAGAATATTAAATGTGGACTTCTGATTGAAAAAATTAAGTCCATTTTATAGAGAAGCATTTTTCTTTAAGTGTTATGAATCTTAATAATGGCACACATAGAAGTACAGTAATAACAATTTACTAAGGAAGGGGGGAAAGCATCAGTAATCATTGGGTATAGGATAGAATCAGACTAAATTTGAGAATCCTTCCTGAAAGAATAGGTTAGTTTAAAAAAATGGCCAGGCATGGTGGGCGCACGCTTGTAATCCCAGTATTTGGGAGGCTCAAACAGGAGGATTGCAGGTTCAAGGACAACCTCAGCAAGCAGTGAAACTCTATAATCAACCCATATGAGACCCTGTTTCAAAATAAAAATTAAATAGGGCTGTAGGGGTGTAACTCAGAGGTAGAATGCCCCTGGGTTCAATCCCCAGTACCACAAAAAAAAGAGAGAGAGAGAAAGAAAGAAAAAGAAAAACATGTATTGTGTCCCTTTAGATCTTTAGAGAACTGAGAACTGTAATGAATTCTGGTTTGTTTGGTTAGTTTGTTTTGATTTTAATTTAGTTTTGAAGGAATGGTAATTAGGACATAAGCAAAACTAGAATAGATTCTGTCCTCATAAAGCTTACGTAAGCTCATATAAGTATGCTGAAATGAAACTTATCAGTCAATATAAATTAATGGCTTCTAAATTTAGAAAATTAGCATTGAATGGATAGTGAGTAAATGAGGGAGTTAGATTGAATACTCTAATCAAGAAAGCTCTTTTGGAGAATGTGCCTTTTCAAGCTGGATTTAGAAAACTTTTTGTGGAGATTTGCAGAAATTTTACAGTTACGAATTCATTAAACTTGACTATATACTGTATCTTTTTTGGTATATTATCAGAAATTCCTTATGGAATATCATTTGAATTCAATTTGTTAAGCTTAGTTTTTTCTATAATTTTAACTAAAAGATCACACAATTTCCTGATAAATCAATTAATAATGCACCATTATATGTAAAAAAATAAATAACTACAGGTTGAGCATCCATAATCTGAAAATATGATATTGAAATATTCTGAAATCCTAAACTTTGCATCTTACTCAAAGAGTTATGGATTTTGGAGGATTATGGATTTCATACTTTTAGATTTGAGAGATTTGACTGGTAAAGTCTACGTAAGTATTCTAAAATCTGAAAAACATTGAAGTCTGAAACACTTCCTGTCCCAGGCATTTTGAATAAGGAACTCTCAACCTATATTATGATCATATATAATAATTATACTGTTTGTCCTTTGACTATCCTAGACAATAAATTATCAAAAAATCACATTTTAAAATATATATATATTATAGTTACCCCTTAAGAAAAATAAACATTAACAGATTTTAAGTAATAAATGTTATGATCATATTTATCTACTTGATGCTACTAAGTAAAGCTTATATAAAATCATCAAGATACCTTTTATTTAAGCAACACTTTGGATTTAACAGTTAAGTTGAAAATATACGAGAAACTTATAGTTCCACATTTACCTACCTACCTGTACCTGTGCCCGTTCCCTCTGCTGTCTCTGTGTTATTACTGGTGAACTGTCTATGCTCTGTACACTTACACACTAACTCCCATATCTTCTCCCCCTTTAAAGATCTCTGTCCTAGCAATTCTCCCTCCTCTCACCCAATCAGCTTTACTCTCTTCATTGGATCTTCCCCATATGTGTGGAAATACGCTATTATTTCTCCCATCTTTTTTTTTTTTTTTGCAGTACCGGGGATTGAACCCAGGGGCGTTTTACCTCCGAGCTACACCCCCGGCCCTATTTTTTATACTTTATTTTGAAACTGGGTCTCACGAAGTTGCGGAGGGCCTCACTAAGTAGCTGAGGCTGGCCGCGAACCCGGATCCTCCAGTCTCCGCCTCCCAAGTACTGGGATTACAAGCCTGCGCCACCACGCCCAGCGTTATTTCTCCCATCTTTAAAGAAAATTCTTTCATCTTCTTTTCCTTTGTCTTTGTGGCTGCTACCTCATTTTCCTGCTACTAGACAGTAAATGTTTCTTGGTACGTTAGAAATTATTATTTTTGTCATAATAAAGCTTTGTCATATTGCTCATAGGTATGATGACTATGATTATGGAGAAGTTAACCAATTACTTGAACGAAGCCTGAAGGTTTACATTAAGACAGTGACCTGCTATCCTGAAAGAACTACAAAGCGCATGTACGATAGTTACTGGCGGCAGTTCAAACACTCAGAAAAGGTAGTAGCTTCATGACTAAGCATTATACCATAAACAAATGTTCAGTATAAAAACTAATAGTTATGAAAATGATAGATGATAGTACTAACAAATTAGTGCCATTGAAATTAAAGTGGAATCATCTAGCTGTTTTTTTCATGTTTTTTAAAATTCAAGTTTATTAACTATAACTAAATTTTGGTTATGTACTTTGTGTAACATAATGTATAAAGTAAATTTTAGCATCAGTCTTTGAAAGACTGGGTCTTTCAAATAATATCTTTGGTATCTTTCAAAGATATCAAATGGGCATTTTTCAAGTACATTTGAGAAACTATCATTCTAACTTTTAACAAAGACCAAACCAACTGAGAAGCTGTGTTAAGTGTAGTTGTATCTTGGCCCAGAAGCATATCCATTTAGATTCTTTAACTCTAGCTAGCCACCAGAGCTATTAGAACAATAGTTTCTCATCCCAATTTAGTATTTTGAAAACATAATGTAGGACTTTTGAGCCAAATATATTATTATATAAGAATATTTCTTTGGATGAAATATATAGGAATAATTTTTAAGTTAAAATCTAATAAGTGTTAAGGATCTTTACCAACATTATAGTATAAAAGCTGGCTTTAAGTCCTGGCCTTTTAACCATTAAGTCCAAGAATCTCCTTTATACCACATTTTCCAAACTTGAGAGTAAGAAAATCATTCTAGGATCCTAACAGTCACTAATGAGGTCAAAGAATGTTTTGACCTCAGTATCTACCAGATTTTTTGAAGTCTTAGTGCCAATCATACATACAGTGAATAAGCATTTTATTTTCAGCATCTCTCCTTGATTGGTCTTTATGCCCGATTTTATGTTAGTAATAGCTTTTCTTCCTTTTTCTAGATTCTAGAATCTTTTCCAGATTCTATCTAGAATTTCTTATTATGCATCAGGAGCATGTATTCAACAATATATTCAAGTGGTAGAAAGATATCAAAATAATTTTAATGTTATATTTTTGTAGTAAATTTTGAAAACTTATGCATATTCATTTTAACCTGTCAGCTGAGAAGTAAACCAAAAGAAGTGCTCTTCAGAGTTTTATCTAAAAGACTCTAAGGAAGTTGTGTATAGCTAACAAGTATCAGACACTAATTAGAAACTGTGTTAAGCACTAGCATTTCATTTTAGTATCTTTCAAGTAAATGCTAGGAAAAATTTTTAAAGTTTTTCCATGAAATAAGCATAGGCTGTGAAAATATGTAGGGCTGATTTTTAGCCATACAAACTTTTACAACTTAGAAGGAAGCATAATTTGTAGAAAAATTGTAATTTATACACATTAGTTTTATAATCTAAAAGACTTATTGGCTTTACATAATGTATAGTCTGACAAGACTTGGGAATTTTTTGGACTGTAGGTTGTTTTTACTGCTAGCAGACCCATCTTTACAAATACAGGTTTGAATGTTATATCACATACATGCATAAATATGGCCAGGCATGTGTGTCTGTATATTGTCTATATACACATTTAAAAAGCTTTGTAAATATCTGATATATGAGAAACCTGAAGATTTTCCTGTTGTTTTACATGGTTACTACCTGATCCCATTTTCATCTAGGTCCATGTGAATCTACTTTTGATGGAGGCACGGATGCAAGCTGAACTGCTCTATGCCCTTCGCGCCATAACTCGGCATCTGACCTGAAGCATTGACCTGGGAAAATGGCATATGTGTGTAAAGACCTTTTCACATAAGATTTACATCAGAAACTGTTTGTGATATAGCATCAAAAATTATTCAGTTCTCTAGTGTCAAAGTTTAGCCGTTTTTTTGCCCCCCCCCCCGGCTGTAATGTGCAATGATGTGTTTTATTTTTCTTGATGCTTAACATTACTAACAATTGCAAAAATAATACTGAGGAGCACTACTTTGCATTGTTTATAGTTGGATTTTTGGATACTGATCATAAATCATGAACCTGGGTTGTTAATGCTTAACTTCAGTGCTTTGGGGTTTATGTGTATGTGTATTTTTTTCTTTACCATTTTTTTCAAAAAAAGGAAAAGCGCTTACAATCCGCTCAAGCAAGTGTTTCTCAGATCTTGGAATTCAGCAAAGAATGACCTCCTCTGGCCATTCTTCAGCTTTCATGTTGTGTCCTAGTCTGGTGGAGGAAAAAAGCATGCGCTGTTGAACCAAGCTGCTCACTGGACACAGATTGTGTCCCCAGGAGATTATATGTCAGGCACTGTTTTTTTTATTTGTTTGTTTGTTTTGGGGTTTTATTTTTAATGCTATTGGCAATAGCGTGAAATGTGACACAGCCATTGTCCATAATTTAATGTGAAATTAATCATGATGAATTCTATAGCATGCTACTGAAATGCCAAATTCAGCTATTTTCTCTCTTCTAAAACAGAAGTTTCAGTTTTTCCATATCAGATGTATATATGAAAAGTGGAATTATGCACAATCCTTCCTATCACTGACAGTAATTCTCAGTCACCTTCAATAATCAGTGCTCACAGTGCTGCTCACAGTTCATTCAGTCGGTACATATAAACCTGTACCCACACAAGACTGACCAAAAATTTTCTTTGCACATTTTTCCTTTCTTATAGTTTTTTCTATATTACAGTAAACAAAAGAAAGTTAATATGCCTATATTTTTTCCTGGTAGGCTTTTAGAAATTATTTTCCATGATTTCTTCTTATTATAGGTTATCAGTTTATTATTCAAAGGTAAAAAAATTGTGTTTCTATGCATTAATGTGATTGAACAACAACATAAAGAGTGCAATATGTTCTAAAAATATTCAACTAAACTTTCCCCTATTGTGTCACTGCAGAAGTGTCCTTTTAAGCAGAGCCATAAAGAAATTTTGCTCAAATTTCTTTATTGCACTAGGCTTTTTTCAGTTTTACCTTACTGGGGTTGAACAACGTTCTTTTCATAATGCCAAAGCATTCCCTTCCCCAGAAAAAAATCTCTTTGGACAACTGGTTAAAAAAAGATGTCTAGTCATAGGGGAGGAATAAGCGGCCAAAAAGTCACATTCTTGCATTGGTTTATGTTGCTTGATCAGACTATCTTTGGAGAGCACAACATTATGTGTTTATAGCTTTAATTTGTATTATGTTAATGAACCAGTGAAGTGCCTAAAGAGATGCTTACAACTATCCAGTAGGACACAACTGCACTGCTTAAACACTTTTTGGTTAATTAAGGGTGACTTGAATTTCACACATACATGCTGATTTTTAAAAACATATGCATTTTTTCATAGTATATAGTATAACTAAAATTTTCCGTTACAGTTCCCACAACAATTTCAAATTAGACTTATTTTATAGGACTTACTTCTTTCTCTCATGAAAGAATTGTGGGCTAGTTTTGTGTTAAATCACTTTTCCCTTCCATTTATCATCCTTCTCTGGTACTTAGGTTGCTTTCCTTTAGCTTTTGTTCCAGATAGGAAAACAAAGATGACTGTATACCAATTTATAAAAGGTAGTTCTGCATTTTGGGATTCCAGGATCTTGTTTGAAATCTTCCATGTGAGGAAAAAAATTACTAATATTTTTAAAGACAGGGTGATTTACTTAGATATTATTCAGAGAACTCATGCCAGAGCTCTTTTGTTCACTGCATATACTGTATGTTGATTTTCTTCAATATCACATTACATAGCTATGTATTAACTACAAGGAAAGTACTTAGGAGAACGGCAAAACACAGATGGCAACATAAATGTCCATTTGATTTCCCTAATTTCAGGACTTCCAAGTTGAGGATGTCTTATATTCTTGCATTTGTTTTCTTATTAGAATCTTTTCAATTAGTAGCCCTCTATTTTTGTGCAGGTGAATTGTATTACAGGATAAAAAAAATAATTTTATGTATCAAATAGGAGGAGAAATCTCACAGGACACCATATGAGCTTTAGACCAAAAGGGGAAATAAGGTTTAAGTAATTAAAATGGCCACTTCCTTTTTGCTGTTTAGTTTTTTTCCCCTAGAAATATAAGTGGTCAGAGTTTGGATTATGGAAATATTAGTGCCTTTAAAAGGTCTCTTCCCTAGCAAAGTTTCCTTTTAGCTCAACATTGATCTGTCTCATCTGTAATCAAGAAAATAAGTTGGCTTGGAACTATAAATAAAAATAAAACAATATATTATTGAACCTCAGTGGGCCAGCCTAGAGAAATTGACTTCTGAAGGTGCCAAGACGCAGCATGCCCAGCGTTGCAGGTTCGAATCCTATCTCACAATGAGTTTGCTGTCAGCTCTCCTTACCCAGTACAAACTTGAAATTCTGATGCGGTTTTCCAGGGTGGTATTTTTTCAGAGTATTGAATTTACTATATAGTAATTTATAGTGTAGCTTTTTATATTAAAATGTGATATTTTTAAAAAGAGATATCTGGTTCAATTGGTATAACGGTGTGATTATATGATAGGCTAATCTACGCCTTGGGCTCACATTGTGCCAAACTTAAATGTGCAAGTATACATGAAAAAAAGCACATGTGAATGTGAATTCTTTAATTCCTCATTTATTATGTTAAAATTAGTCAAATAACACACTAATATATATGCTTGAATAATATCTCTTTACTTTGGAATTTCAAGGTTTCCAGCTTCGATGGTAAAATCACCTTAAGAGATATTGAAGTACCCTCCCATGTGAAAGTAAATCTGTTCATTAACCCCTGGACTACAGAAGGGTACAGGCAGGTGCCTCGTTGGATCCTTCAGACTAGGCTTCCTCAGGTAGACTTAGGACAGTTAGGGGGAAAGAGGCTTTTGAGACGGGACCACTTCACTGTTTTGAACTAAGTACATTGTCTCGATCTCAGGAGAGTTTATCCCACTTGGGGTGCTCTTTAAATAAAGGATGGCTAATATGGAATCTGGGAATGGCCTTGGCTTTTAACTAAGGTTTTAAACTCAAATAATTGCAGATAACACAGGGCTGTTTTTAAAACAGTAAATTTAAGATTTATTTAAAAATCATATAAAATTTGAACCAGAGCCCCTATTTTATTTGTGTTATATCTCCTGAAGATTTTAAATACTTCCAAAGTCTAATTAATATTATTAGAGCAACTTTTTCCTTTCCCACCTTATAAAGTTTTTAATCCAAAATCTTAGATTTTTATGCCACAGCAAAATAAATTTATCAGCAAACAAAGATCTTTATTTGAAATAGTTCACCACTTTTAGTGGAGAGTGCATGCATATATGATGGTAAGATTCTCTTAAACTCTAAAGACAATTCATCAGGGGGATAAAACAAATTTCAGTGCATGTTTTAAAAATAGTTTGCACTGTGATAGTCAAATGAGGGTTTTTGTTTTGTTTTATGTTGTTTTTAAAAAATTATAAATCATTTTTCTGAAAATCAGGACCTTGATTTTTTATCTAATAGGTCTTTTTCATCTTATATACAAAGAGATGGTCTTGCATAGAATGAAAATATGCAACAATAATGCTATATAAATAGTATATGAAATTTTCTTGATAGTACAATTCAACAGCAAATTGAAAAACATGTGGATCCTCTATCCAGATTGAGTTTTGTTTTGTCTGTTTTTTTGGTACTGGAGATGGAACCCAGGGTTTGCACATGCTAAGCATGTGCTCTACCACTGTGCTACATCCCTAGCCTAAGACTGAGTTTTACATAATTTGCATAATCAAAATCTATTCTAGGTGGCCATCATTCTAAACTGTGTTTCCCTATTATATCTCTGTGTAGACTGAGAATCAAATTTAGTCTTTCCTTAAAGCAGTACTGTAACATGAACGTATTTATCTCAGTCAACAGAATTGAAACACCCATTGTATGTGGAGCTTACTTCAGTGCTAATTTGGCTTAGTCAGCAGTATCTGCTCAGGTGAGACCTGGAACAAAAATATCTGGGGTGAAGTGGATCATAGAGGTAGAATGTATGTCAAGGCAGAACCCTGTGAGGAAGGAAACATTTATAAAGAACGTATGGAATATAATGCTGAGCTTGTGGCTGTCCTCAGCATTGTTCATATAATATAAAAGAAACATTTCCCACTTGGGAGCTCCTACCTGCACTCAGCCCACCCTCTCCTACCTGCTTTCTCTTCCTCCAAGTGCCTCAACCTCTACACACTCACTCCTCTCCTTCCCCCAGCCTGTCTTGGTCTGAAAACCTTTCACAATCCAAGCCAAACATTACCAGCCACCTGCTGATAGTCACCAGCATTTACCTGAGTTACCTTTCTCCATTCATTAAGAATATGGCTTTGTCCCAGTTCCCTACAAATCCCTCAACCATCCATCTATATTTTGGCTGACATTTGCCCTACACACCGTACCAGATGTTATACAGCATCAAGTGTAATCTTGTCCACCCCATACTGTTTCTACCCTTTTCCCAGCTGCCGAAATATCTTGCTCTCCTCTACCTCATCCCCAAAGAGCCTATAAATTCAGAGTATCCAACCTTTTCATAGGTTCACTCTCTGTTGTTCAATAATACTACTTCCATAGTTTAAATAAATCATAAAAGATTTTTGCCTTCTATCAAAGTAGGAATCTTTATATTTATACATGATACAGAAGTCAAACTATTTCTACCATGCAGAATTTAGCATTTAGCAGGATTTTAAAGTGATTGAATTGCCATCCTAAACTTGGATCTATATTAGATAATGAATACTGGGGTTAGTCCAAGTTATTTGAATGTAAAGTTAAAATTCTCCAGTAGTCCAGATTGAACTGTAACCCTTTAGTGGAACAGGACATTTCTGGCATACCAATGGGGTGGTTTCAGATATTTCTTTTATTGGTGGTGTTTGGGCTTTGAAACACATTTCTCATAAAAAGACATATGATAAAGGATGTTTAGATATTCTGACTGGATCACAGAAGGTCATTTGATTTTAAAATATCACAAAACTGGGTATCTAAGGGTTTGACCAGCATTCTGGGTTAGACTAACCTTCTACCTCCCCATTCCTACCCTGTTTTCATGGGGGAAGGGGGAAATGCTCTATGGGATGAAAAGGGAATGCACTAACTTTGTAGTCTTTATTCCCCTCCTTGACCTTCAGATATGTCCAGACAGTGTCATTAAAGAAAAGGATGTGCACCAGGGAGGGACTGCGAGTTCTTCCTGTCCAGCCAATGTGCACTTGGTACCGTTCACAGATGTAAAACGTGTTTCTAGCATGTAGAAAACAGGTTTCTAACATGGGACATATCTTGCCTGTTTGAAAATATAGATTATTATACTCTGGCAGTATTTGGATGTTTTCCATCCCAGTCATAAACAACCCAACCTGATAACAGTGTACAAAAACTGCCTTTAAGGGTCTGGGAGTGAACTGATGGCCTAGTCAAGAAGTAAGACTTGGAGACTGAAAGATTTATGAAATCATATGTCATGAAGTGTTCATTCTAGCTTTAACCTAATTATGACTGCACCACCATGAAATACAAAATTGAAAAAGAAAAAATACAAGGACTATCTTGTTCTTTTGAATGCTTGTGGAAATCTTTGAAATAATGCAGTAGTGCATAACATAAAATAGCCCTTAGAACAAATACCCCATTTTATAGTTCATAGGACAACATCAAGCATTAGTAAGTCTAAATATGATAAATATAATTTTTGGTATGTAAAATTTTGCTAAAACAGTCTATTTTCTTGCACCACTCAAATTAGTCTCTTAAAAATGAATGTATAATTTCTATAGAAAGAATATTAAAGAGGGAGAGAGAATCTCCGATCCTTAGTGTTAAAATGTTGTTCACAGACCCTGATTAGTTAAGTATATACATTATAATACAGAATAAAACTAATTACACATCTCTTTCTTAAATTAATCAGTCTTTACACATTTTCAACTGCCTCTCCCAAGTCTGATACGGAAGGATTAAGAGGTAGGATAAAGGAAATATATCAGTTGGGTGGCCCAGAATTTTCCTTTGTAAAGTTGAGAGACTATTTTCTTCTTTCTGAGTTTTGCTGATTCTCTAAAATAAAGGTTGAGTTAAACGGTACCCTTGTTCGCCAAGGAAAGTGATCCAAACTCTATCTAGTGCCAGTATTTCCTTTGCATTCATGTCTTCTCCAGAGAGAAAGTGCAAATTCTCCCTTCCTCTTACTCTTTTAACCCCAAATAAGATAGACATTGAAAGCAAACCACAAGCAGCCAGTCTGGGCTCTTCTCCATGCTGATAGAATAGGCACCTCTGCATGCACAGTTAGAGCAAGGTAAGCAGGAACCCTGTCGGGTCAGCTTGGAGAGTGGCCTGCCTGCCCACTTGGATTCGTCCCTTCAAACCTGAAAATAACTTTCCTGGTCATGGAAGAACTGGATGTATCCTTTAACTTATGAAATAGGATTTGAACTTGAAAACTCTTTACTAATCCTGATTTTGCAGGGCAGCTACATAATGAATGTATATATTAAGACTTTGTAGCTGAGTTGCACATGAAATCAGATTGCCAACCTCTTGACTTTCAGTTTTAGACTCATTTCATCCTTAAGTTGTGAGCGATCTATGTAGCATGCTGTGAAATGTCTATTCTAGTTCTTTACTTCATCAGTATTAATACAGAATTATCCTTTGCGTCCCTTGGTACTTTTTATTCAATGTAATCAGAAGCTGTGATGTTTTTGCCTTTGTAGTCCTGTGCTTTGTTACTGTAATTTTCTTTTTTTTTTACGAAGCACGTGACTTTGGACTAATATAAGGCTGATGACGTGATCGTTAAGACTGCTATCTATATATATATATCAATCTCTTACTCTATAAGGTTTTAAATTAGAATAAGCTTTTTCAAATAGATCATTGATGCAATTTAGGATTCACACAAGTTTCAGTGTCAAATGGCAGTCTTATATTTATAGTTTCAATTCTGAAAATTAGAAAACTTAATAAAACAGCCACTTTAAACTTGTTCGGGCAAACCAGACCCTGCTGTAGATATAGTCTAAGGTAGTTAACCATATAAACCCTTTCAACTTCTAATGCCCTCCACATGAGTCAGCAGTTAAGGAGATTATAGAACCCATGAAAGCTTTTTGTATGTATAACTAGGTTTTATTTTTCTTATGTTGCTGATTTTACAATTCTGACTAAAGCTGACTTGAACAGGTCAGTTTATGTGTAATATTCTAGTGCTTTAATGCCTTTTTTTTTTTTGGAGGGATGGGTAATATTATTTGAACAGATGCAGAAGGAACTGTTAGTGAGTCAAGACAAACACATCTGAAATAAAGGAATTGTGTATTAACCTGTTAACAACAATTCATAACTGCACTTTTTATGACATTTTGAAAATCTATTTATAGGTACAGAACAATGGGTTTTGTTAAACTGTATCACATTTATACTTGCAGAAATTTATTTCATTGTTATTAGTAGGAATTTTATTGGTTCAATAAAATTGGCAAAACTGAACTCAATCATTTTTTCTACTGTATTTTTTATATTAAAGTAGCATTCTCACCTAGGTTGTTTTTGCCTGATTATTGAGACATGCATTCTGAAAGGCATCAGAATTGTAAGAGTCATTTCTTTAATTTTTTCTGGACCCACACTTTTCTCGTGACATTTCTTACAATCAATTTATATTGCATTAGTAGAATATTGCAATAGTATATTTTGTTCAAAATATATAATTATCACAACCTTTTTAAAATATTAATTATGTAGAGCCAGAAGATGGCTGAATAGAGGCACGCATCACTCTCCTTACATAACAAGTATTAGAGGCACTGCCTGCCCAGTGACTTTCGTTTAACGGCCGCGGTATCCTGACCGTGCAAAGGTAGCATAATCACTTGTTCCTTAATTAGGGACTTGTATGAATGGCTTAACGAGGGTTTAACTGTCTCTTACTTCCAATCAGTGAAATTGACCTTCCAGTGAAGAGGCTGGAATATAATAATAAGAC
>PVJS01052168.1:0-13710 GCA_004027185.1 Glis glis
CTCGGATCCTCCGGTCTCCGCCTCCCAAAGTACTGGGATTACAAGCGTGCGCCACCACGCCCGGCTATGCTTTTATTTTGAAACCGGGTCTCACGAAGTTGCGGAGGGCCTCACCAGAGAGAGAGAGAGAGAGAGAGAGAGAGGAGAGAGAGCAAGCTCGCGCGCGCGCACGCACGCACTGAGGCTGGCCGCAAACCCGGATCCTCCGGTCTCTGCCTCCCAAAGTACTGGGATTACAAGCATGGGCCACCACACCCGGCAAGAACTTTTATAAACTAGAAAATAAATAACAAATATAGGATAAAAAGAAAGCAGATTGTAGTGAGGCGTGGTGGTGCTTGGCTGTTATCCCAGTACTCGGGAGGCTGAAACAGGAGAATCGTGGATTTAAGGCCAGCCTCATCAATTTAGCAAGGTCCCTTAGGAACTTAGACCTTGTTTCAAAAAAAATTAAATAGGGCTGGGGATATAGCTTGGAGGTAGAATGCTTCTGGGTTCAACCTTCACTCCCCCTCCACCACAAAAAAAAAGAAAGAAAGCAGATTGCAAAGTTAAAGAAAAATGGAAAAAAATCACCAATTATAGATCCAATAATAAATCAGAAATAGTAAGACACACAGAGATGAAAACAGAGTAAATGAAATGAAGGAAAGCCTTCAGAAGAAAAAAGAGATTGATAACACAATTAGAAGATAATACTAGTGTACAAAAAATGTTGCAATATAAAGATAACTTGAATCAATATAGAAACTCAGTAATTCTAAAACTCAGTAAAAGGAACAGAAAAAAAAATAACAAACTATAGGAAAATTCCCTTGAAATAAAGGAAGACCTACATCTGTTCACTCCCCACCACCTCCAATCCATATGAAGAAATGCTATCTGTTCTACCTTTAAAATATACCCAGAGGCACCTGTAATCCCAGTACTTGGGAGGCTGAGACAGGAGGATCACAGGTTCGAGGACAGCCTCAGCAAGTAGTGAGACTCTCAGCAACTTAGTGAGATAGTTTCAATATAAAAAATAAAATAGGGCTGGGGTGTAGCTCAGAGGTAGAATGCTCCTGGGTTCAATCCCCAGTAACTTACACACACAAGATAAATAAATAAATAAATAAATAAATAAACAAACAAACAAACACCCAGAAGCCAGCCGTGATGGAGCATGCCTGTAATTCCAGTACTTGGGAGGCTGAGATAGGATTGTGGGTTCAAGGCCAGCTTCAGCAACTTAGCAAGACCATTTCAAAATAAAAATAAAAAGAGCTGGGGGTATAGCTGAGGTAGAATGTCCCTAGGTTCAACCCCCTAGTACCAAAAAAAAAAAAATACACCCAGAACTGGACTATTTCTCCTCTCCATTGTCATGATCATCTAAGTCATGATCATCTCTCTCCTGCACTGCTATATTCAGGATGGTCATAGCCTCCTGACTGGCATCCTGTGTATTCTGCCACCTTTAGCTTCTATTTCACTATGGCTTCTTTTAAATTATTATTATTTTTTTTTTTTTTGGCGGTACCGGGGATTGAACCCAGAGGCGTTCTACCTCCGCGCTACACCCCCGGCCCTATTTTTTTTTATACTTTATTTTGAAACCGGTCTCACAAAGTTGCGGAGGGCCTCACTAAGGAGAGAGAGAGAGAGAGAGACAGGGGGGGAGAGAGAGAGAGAGAGCTGAGGCTGGCCGCAAACCCGGATCCTCTGGTCTCCACCTCCCAAAGTACTGGAATTACAAGCGTGCGCCACCACGCCCGGCTTAAATTATTATTTTTAATATGCTTTTATTGGTGCAGTATAGTCTCACATTATAATGTAAATAATGTTGACAGTGACATACATGTACACCGCACTTGGTGGCCCCCACCTCGCCATCTCCCCCCTTCCCAACACAGAGTAGTGAGATGACACTGGCATTTTCACATATGTACATGCAGTCAGTGGTAGTAATTCCATTAATGAATCTCTCTCTTTCCCTTCCTCTTCCCCTAGACCACCTCCCTGGCTCCACTGAGATTTCTCCTCCATTATCTGGAGTCCCTCTGGTAGCCCAGTTACTCCCTAGCTTGTGCGTATTAGAGAAAACATATGACCCCTCACTTTCTGTGACTGGTTAATTTCACTTAACATAATGTTCTCCAGGTCCTTCCATTTTCCTGCAAATGACATAATTTTGTTCTTTACTGCAGAACAGAATTCCATTGTGTGTATATCCCATAATTTTATAATCCATTCATCTGTTGATGTACATCTAGGTTGGTTCCATAATTTGGCTACTGTTAATTGTGCTGCTATGAACATGGGTATGCATATATTACTGTAGTTCTCTGATTTCGGCCCCTTTGGAAAGATACCCAGGAGTGGTATAGCTGGATCATATGGTGGATCCATTCCCAGTTTTCAGAGGAATCTCCACACTGATCTCCATAATGGCTGAACTAATTTGCAATCCCACCAACAGTGTAGAAGAGTTCCTATTTCCCCACATCCTCACCAGCATTTATTGTTTTTTTGTCTTCTTGATGATTGCCATTCTGATTGGGGTTAGATGGAATCTCAGGGTTGTTTTGATTTGCATCTCCCTGATTGCTAAGGATGTTGAACATTTTTTCATGTATTTACTGGCTATTTGTCTCTCTTCTTTTGTGAAATGTCTATTCAATTGCCCATTTCTTGATTGGGTTATTTGTATTTTTAGTGTAAAGTCTTTTAAGTTCTTTGTATATTCTAGATATTAGTCCTATATCAGAGGGATAGCTGGCAAAGATCTTCTCTCATTCTGTAGGCTGTTTCTTTAGACTCTTTTTTTTTGCAGTACCGGGGATTGAACTCAGGCGTTCTACCTCCGCACTACACCCCCGGCCCTATTTTTTTATACTTTATTTTGAAACCGGGTCTCACGAAGTTGCGGAGGGTCTCACTAAGTAGAGAGAGAGAGAGACAGGGAGACAGAGAGAGAGAGCTGAGGCTGGCCGCGAACCCAGATCCTCCGGTCTCCGCCTCCCAAAGTACTGGTATTACAAGGGTGCGCCACCACGCCCGGCTCTTTAGACTCTTGATGGTTTCCTTTGATGAGCACAAACTTTTTAGTTTAATGCCATCCCACTTACTAATTCTTGTTTTAATTTCCTGAGCTTTGGGGGTCCTGTTGAGGACTTCTTTTAAAATTATAAGAGAGCCAGGCATGGTGGCGCACACTTGTAATCCCAGTACTTGGGAGGCTGAGACAGGAAGATTGCAGGTTTGCGGCCAGCCTCAGCAACTTGAGAGGCCCTCTGCAACTTAATGAGACCCTGTTTCAAAATAAAGACTAAAAAAATATGGCTGGGGGTGTAGCTCAGAGGTAGAATAACCCTGGGTTCAATCCCCAGTACCACAAAAAAGAAAGAATAAGAAATAGGCCTGGCTGTGTGTAGCTCAGAGGTAGAATGCCCCTGGGTTCAATCCCCAATATCACAATAAAAATAAATAAATAAATAAATAAATAAATAAATAAATAGATGATAGACAGAGGGACTCCAGATAATGGAGGAGAAATCTCAGTGGAGCCAGAGAGGTGGTCTAGGGAAAGGGGAGGGGAAGAGTGAGGATCAATGAAGAAATTACTACCATCGGCTTTGTATACTTATGTAAAAATACCAATGTCAACCTCAGTACCCTGTATGGGGAAGGGGGGATTGGGGAGGGAGGCAGTGGGGTGGGCACCAAGTGCTGTGTGCATGTGTGTCACTGTCAACATGATTTACATTATGATATGAGACTATAATGCACCAATAAAAGTATATATAAAAAATTATAAGATAATGTCCAACCCTGTTGTTCAAAGCCCATTTCACTAAAAAGTAAAAGCCAAAGTCAGGCAGGGTGGTGCACACCTGTAATCCTAGTACTTGGGAGTCTGAGACAGGAGAATTGCAAGTCTGAGGCCAGCACACAGTAACTTAGCAAGACCCTGTTTCAAAATTAAAAAATATGCCAGGCATGGTGGCACATCCCTTAATCCCAGTACTTAGGAGGCTGAGACAGGAAGATTGCAGGTTCAAGAACAGCCTCAACAATTTAGCAAGACTCTTAGCAACCTAGTGAAACCCTGTTTCAAAAAACTAAAAAATTTTTAAAAGGGCTGGGAGTGTAGCTCAGAGGTAGAATGCCTTGGTTTCAACCCCAATACCAAAAAATAATAATAATGATGATGATGATGATGATATAAAAAGGGCTGGGGGTATAGCTTGGAATTAGAATGCCCCTGGCTTGCCAGGCATGGTGGCATATACTTGTTTTCCAAGTACTTCAGAGGCTGAGACAGGAGGATAGCAGGTTCGTGGCCAGCCTCAGCTACTTAAGTGAGGCCTCTGCAACTTAGTGAGACTGTTTCAAAATAAAGAATAAAAAATAGGGCTGGGGGTATAGCTCGGAGGTAGAATGCCCCTGGGTTCAATCCCCAGTACCAAATAAATAAATAATAATAAATAAGCCAAAGTCCTTAGAGATAAAACTAATGGTCTTATCTGCTGTAGTGCCCTGCCCTCGTTTCCCTTTACCTTTTGACCTAGTGTCCCACTTCCCTTCCCTGAGCTCAGGTATCCCACTGGAGCCACACTAGCCTCTTTATCATCCATTTTATATTCTAGATATATTCTCACCTTAGGGCCCTTAAGGTTCCCTCTGCCAGGAATGTTGTTTCCTTGCCACCTTCAAATTTTTTTCAAATGTAACCATTTCTACTGTTATTCACAAGAAACCGAAATTGGTGCAAGAACAGTGAGAGTCTGTGCCATTGTTACCTATGACTGCTCAAATCACAAACTCTCAGGTCAGTTGGAAAGATAGTTTCACCAAAGTGGGGAAAGCCATGAAAACCACTCAAACAAATGTCTTCTGTTTTTCTTTTTTTATAATGCTGGGGATTGAACCCAGAGTATTATGCATGCGACACAAGCACTATCACCCAGCTATACTCCTCCCTGGATCCTGGTCAACTGATTTTTTTTTGTTGTGGTGGTGGTGCTGGAATCAAACCCAGGAACTTGTGCATGCTAGGCAAACACTCTACCACTGAGCTATATCCCCAGGCCCCTAGTCAACTGATTTTTGATGAAGGCACCAAAGGAATTCAATGGGGAAAGAAGTCTTCAACAAATAGTGTGGGGATAATTGAACATCTTAATACATAAAAATGAACTTAGACCTTTACTTTAGACTATATATAAAATTTAGCTCAAAAAGGATCATAGAAGCCGGGTGTGGTGGCGCATGCTTGTAATCCCAGTACTTGGGAGGCTGAGACCAGAGGATCCGGGTTCGTGGCCGGCCTCAGCTACTTAGTGAGGCCCTCCGCAACTTAGTGAGACCCTGTTTCAAAATAAAGAACAAAAAATAGGGCTGGGGGTGTAGCTTGGAGGTAGAATGCTCCTGGGTTCAATCCCCAGTGCCAAAAAAGGTTGGGGATGAAGCTTGGGGGTAAAATGCTCCTGGGTTCAATCCCCAGTACTTCATCAGTCAAGGTGACTAAATACATATTTAGTAATAATCACTGTTAGCCAGGTGTGGTAGTGTATACCTTTGATCCCAGTACTTGGGAGGCTGAGAGTGCTGGTGTCCCCTACCGGTGCCCAGGCAGAGAGAAAGAGGGATACAGGCAGCGAAGAGGGTGAGCCTTCCCCTACCTGCGCCCAGGCCAGCCCAAGAGCGTCTCTGCCTAAACAGGCAGAGACAGAGGGACTTAGGAAGCAGAGAGTGCCAGTGTTCTCCACCTGTGCTCAGGCCAAATAGGAGAACCACCAGAAAAGACTGTCAGACACCAAAGAAACTAACTACCACTGACAAACGGAACCAATCAGCAGCCCGCACATTGAAGTTTAAAAACACACAAGGTACAAACTGACCTATCCACATCTCTGAGTCTACCCACTATTACAGAGGTGACAGACAGGTCCACAGACCTCAACACCTGGAACTCATCAACAACACCATTGCAGCGGACAGAAGAAATCCTAGAGTAACTGCAACCCAGTACCAACAACCCATTGGCAGAACAACAGTGGGGTGATAAGGGACACAGATTTCGAAGAACGCATTAAAGGGTGATAAACACACAGCAGAGAGCTAAGAATAACCATACAGTAGAGGCTAGTCATCTTTTTTTTTTTTTTGCGGTACCAGGGATTGAACGCAGGGGCGTTCTACCTCTGCGTTACACCCCCGGCCCTATTTTTTTATGCTTTATTTTTGAAACTGGGTCTCACGAAGTTGCGGAGGGCCTCACTAGGTAGAGAGAGAGAGAGAGAGAGAGAGATCGCTGAGGTTGGCCGCGAACCCGGATCCTCCGGTCTCCACCTCCCAAAGAACTGGGATTACAAGCGTGCGCCACCACGCCCGGCGAGGCTAGTCATCTTTAAGGCATACCTAGTAGTAAATATCTACCTCCAGAACAGGTTACTATACAGGGAGAGTGATTAGACATAGGAAACCTACAGAGTGAGAGAGACACCAAAAGCAACAAAGATATAAACTTAAGAAACCTGAAATCATGGGAAAGAGGAACAACAAAGAAACAATGAGCTCCCACAACTCCACAATAATAGAACCCATCAGCACAGAAATGCAGGGATTGCCAGAAGGACAATTCAGAACTTCAGTAGTAGAAATGATACAGGATTTCCAAAACAAATTCAGAAAGAGAGCCTGAAAGAAATGAAGGATCAAATAAGCAAAGAATCTGACACCCAAAATAGGAATCAAATAGAGGCTCTGAAGGAAGTGAAGGATGCAATAATTGAAATGAAGGCATCAATACAATCTATTAACAGTAGACTAGACCACATGGAAAACAGAATCTCACTTTTACAAGACGACCACTCCAAAAGTGAGCGCATCGTATATAATATAGAAAAAACAATTCGACAGCATGAATTGGACATTGAAGAGATCTCGGCCAATTTGAAAAGAGCAAACCTAAGAATAATAGGCATAGAAGAGGGAATAGAAGCTGAAACCAAAGGAATCAATAATCTTTTCAGAGAAGTAATATTAGAAAATTTCCCAAACATAGAAAAGGAGGTCGACACTCAAGTACAAGAAACATATAGAACCCCCAATAGACAGGATCAGAGAAAAGGGTCACCACATCACATAATAGTCAAATTGACTAACGTAGAGGCCAAGGAGAGAATCTTAAAGGCAACCAGAGTAAAAAACCACGTAACATTCGGACGTAAACCAGTAAGCATCACTCCCCACCTTCTAAACCACATCATGAAAGACAGAAGGGCCTGCGGTGACATATTCCAAACTCTGAAAGAAAACAACTTCCAACCAAGACTTACCTACCCAGCAAAGATATCTATCAAATTTGATGGGGAAATAAAAACCTTCCACGACAAACAGAAGCTGAAAGAATTTATGTCTGCAAAACCAGCATTAGAGAAAATACTCACACCGGGCATGGTGGTGCACGCTTGTAATTCCAGTACTTGGGAGGCAGAGACTGGATATCGCAGGTTGGAGAGCAGCCTCAGCAACACAGCAAGACCCTCTTTCAAAATGAAAAAGGAGCCAGGCATGGTGGTGCACGCTTGTAATCCCAGTACTTGGGAGGGTGAGACTGGAGGATCCGGGTTTACAGCCAGCCTCAGCTACTTAGTGAGGCCCTCCACAATTTAGTGAGACCCGGTTTCAAAATAAAGAATAAAAAAACAGGGCTGGGGTGTAGCTCAGAGGTAGAAGGCCCCTGGGTTCAAACCCCAGTACCGCAAAAAAAAAAAAAAAGGATTGTGGTGTAGCTTAGAGGGAGAAAGCCCCTGGGTTCAATCCCCAGTACAAAAAAAAAAAGCCAGGTGTGGTGGTACATGCCTGTAATCCCAGTACTTGGAAGGCTGAGACAGGAGGATCACAGGTTCACATTCAAACTCAGCAAGTAGTAAGACTCTCATCAACCTAGCAAGACCATTTCAAAATAAAATAGAGCTGGGGTATAGCTCAGAGGTAGAATGCCGCTGGATTCAATCACCAGTACCACAATAAATAAATAAATAAATAAATAAATAAATAAATAATAAATAAAATTAAAAGCAGGGGGCTTGAGGGGAGCCAGGCATGGTGGTGCATGCCTGCAATCCTAGCATTTAGGAAGCTAAGACAGAAGGATCACAGGTTCACGGCCAGCCTCAGCAACTTAGTGAGGCCCTCTGCAAGACCCTGTTTCAAGGCAGGCATGGTGGTGCACGCTTGTAATCCCAGTACTTGGGAGGCTAAAACAGGAGGATCACAGGTTAGAAGCCAACCCCAGCAATTTACTGAGGCTGTCAGCAACTTAGTGAGATCCTGTTTCCAAATAATAAAATAAAAAGGTTGGCTGGGCGTGGTGGCGCACGCTTGTAATTCCAGTACTTGGGAGGCTGAGACTAGAGGATCCGGGTATATGGCCAGCCTCCACAACTTAGAGAGACCCTGTTTCAAAATAAAGAATAAAAAATAGGGCCGGGGTGTAGCTTGGAGGTAGAATGCCCCTGGGTTCAATCCCCAGTGCCAAAAATGGTTGGGAATGTAGCTTGGGGGTAGAATGCTCCTGGGTTCAATCCCCAGTACTTCATCAGTCTAGGTGACTAAATACATATTTAGTAATAATCATTGTTAGCCAGGTGTGGTAGTGTATGTCTTTGATTCCAGTACTTGGGAGGCTGAGACAGGAGGATCGCAGGTTTGCGGACAATCTCAGCAACAGAGGGACACTCTCAGCACTCTAGCAAGTCCCTGTTTCAAAATAAAAAAATAAGCTGGGTGTGGTGGCACATGTTTGTACTTGGGAGACTGAGACAGGGAGGATCGCAGGTTCAAAGCCAGCCACAGCTGGCTCAACTTAAGAGAGACTTTCAGCAACCTAGTGAGACCCTGTTTTCAAATAAGAAATAAAATTGGTCTGGGGGTGTAGCTTGGAGGTAGAATGCCTCTGGGTTCAATCACCAGGATCAAAAAATAAAAAGGGCTAGGGGTATAGCTTGGAGGTAGAAAGCCCCGGGTCCATTTCCCAGTACCATGAATAAATAATCATTGATACTGTACTATTTACTGTGCTCTCAAGTTACAATAACATGTCCAGGCACGGTGGCACACATCTATAATCCCAGCTACTCAGGAGGCTAAGGCAGGAAGATTACAAGTTGAAGGCCAGCCATAGCAACTTAGAGAGAACCTGTCTCAAAAAATAAAGATAGCCAGGGATATAGCTCAGTGGGAGAGGGCCTGTGGGTTCAATACCCAGTATTAAAAAAAAATACAATACCACATGGTAATATCCTGTAGTCTAACATACAAGATAAGATCATGATAACATTATAAGCTGGCATTCTAATGATAAATGTCAACTTTTTAAATTCTTACATAAAATATAACCTTTGAGTAGGGACAGAAATGAGAAAGATTATCACTAAGTCTTTAGATAACCATCTCAACAAAACCTACTGTGTAGACAAGAAAGATATAGCCAACTTCAAGTTTGAGTCTAAGCTAAATGGTTTACTTAGTTCTGTGGTGGTTCCGTACCACCTATCATTCAGCTTCCTGAATGGAATGGCTGCCTGTCATTCCATAGTAGTAATAAATGAATTACACTGTTTTCATCAAATGTAATAGAAACTCTCATGATGAGATCCTGGTACAGAGGGTGTGTTGAGAACACGCAGGTGAGCTACAAAGGCAATCTACTAGAGATGGCCAAGGATAACCAAACGAGGAAAGGAGAAGACTCACTTTGGGGGGGGGGGTTGAACCCAGGACCACTCTACCTCTGAGCTAAACCCCAACCCTATTTATTTATTTATTTATCTTTTTCTTTTGTAGTGCTGGGGATTGAACCCATGGGCATTCTACCTCCGAACGATACCCCCACCCCTATTTTTTGTTCTTTATTTTGAAACAGGGTCTCACTAAGTAGCTGAGGCTGTACCTATTTATTTATTTGTTGTACTGGGGATTGAACCCAGGGACATTCTACCTCTGAGCTACACCCCCAGGCCCATTTTATTTTATTTTATTTTTGTGGTACTAGGGATTGAACCCAGGGGCATTCTACCTCCGAGCTACACCCCCATCCCTATTTCTTATTCTTTATTTTGAAACAGGATCTCACTAAGTAGCTGAGGCTGGACCTATTTATTTATTTGTGGTGCTGGGGATTGAACTCAGGGACATTACCTCTGAGCTACACCCCCAGGCCCATTTTATTTTACTTTAGAGGTACTGGGGATGGAACCCAGGGGCATTCTACCTTGAGCTATACCCCCAGCCCAGTTTTATTTCTTATTTGGAAACAGAGTCTTACTACGTTTTTGAGAGTCTCACTACTTGCTGAGGCTGTCCTTGAACCTGCGATTCTCCTGTCTCAGCCTCCCAAGTACTGGGATTACATGCATAAGCCACCACACCCGGCTCTATTTTATTGTGTGTGTGTGTGTGTGTGTGTGTGTGTGTGTGTGTGTCTTACTGGGGAGTGAACCCCAGGGCATTCAACCTCCAAGTTACACCCCCAGCCTTATTTTATTTTTATTTTAAAACAGGATCTCGCTAGTTTGATGAGAGTCTCACTACTTGCTGAGGCTGTCCTCGAACCTACAATCCTCCTGTCTCAGCCTCCCAAGTACTGGGATTACAAGTGTGCACCACCATGCCCGGCTTTATTTTTTATTTTGAAACAGGGTCTCACTAAGTTGCTGAAGACATCACTAAACTGCTGAAACTGACCTCAAACCTGACAGCCTCCTGTCTCAGCCTCCCAAGTACTGGGATTACAGGCATGCACCATCATACCCGACAAGAAGACTCACTTCCACCACAAAATAATCCACACTTGAATCAAAGTGCAGTATGCCAAGCTGGGTGTGGTGGCACACACCTGTAATCTCAGTACTTGAGAGGCTGAGACTAGAGGATCACAGGATTGAGGCCAGTCTCAGCAAATTAGTGAGACTCTCATCAACTTAATGAGAACCTGTTTCAAATAAAAAATAAAGAGCTGGAGGTGTAGCTCAAAGATTGAATAACCCTAAATTCAATCCCCAGTACTAAGCTGGGCGTGGTGGCGCACACCTGTAATCCTAGTATTTGGGAGGCTGAAATAGGAAGATCACAGGTTCAAAAATAGTCTCAGTAAGTAGTGAGACTCTCAGCAACCTAGCGAGACTCTGTTTCAAAACAAAAAAATAAAATAGGACTGGGGGTGTAACTCAGGCAGAACGCCCAGGGTTCAATCCCCAATACCAAAAAAAATTAAAAGAATATATATACAGTACACAACTAGTAATGTCATCCTGCTAATTAAGTAACATAAAAATCCTCCTTACCACCAATCCAAGGTCATTATTTAGGGTTTGGCCCAGTAAAAAAAACCTCATGTAACCCTTCAAGATCCCTAAAAACCTCCAATCCCCTGTGCCTAACCACAAACCAGTAATAGGACAAAGGCTGCAGAAGTTACCTTTAAGCTAATGGCTATATCTACAGACCTGGTGGAATGTTTTAAGGGCCTAAGGCTACTACAGAATGTGTGTGTAAGACGATGTATACGCTTGGTGCAGTGACGCACACCTGTAATCCCAGCTACTTGGGAAGCTGAGGCAGAAGGATGGCAAGTTTGAGACCAACCTGGGCAACTTAGCAAGATCCTGTTTCAAAAATAAAAAATAAGTACTTGGGAGGCTGAAACCGGAGGATCCAGGTTCACAGGCAGCCTCAGCTGCTTAGTGAGGCCTCTGCAACTTAGTGAGACCCTGTTTCAAAATAAAGAATAAAAAGTAGGGCTGGGGGTGGAGCTCGGAGGTAGAATGCCCCTGGGTTCAATTCCCAGTACCACAAAAATAAATAAATAAATAAATTAAATAAATAAATAAATAAATAAAAAATAGCAGGGCATGGTGGCGCACCCTTGTAATCCCAGTACTTGGGAGGCTGAGACAGGAATCGCAGGTTCACGGCCAGCCTCAGCTACTTAGTGAGGCCCTCCACAACTTAGTGAGACCCTGTTTCAAAATAAATAATAAAAAATAGGGCTGGGGGTGTAGCTTGGAGGTAGAATGCCCCTGAATTCAATCCCCAGTTCCTCAAAAAAATAAAATACAATAGGGCAGGGGGGGAGGGGGCTGAGTGGTAGAATGCCCCTGGGTTCAATTCCCAGTACCATCACCAACAAAAAGATGATGTATATTTCAGAACCATCTCCTATAGACTGCTATAGTAGATATGAACATGGAGAGTGAATTCTGGCCTCTGGTCAATCCTTATATCCAGCAACCTAAAGTGTATAAAAAACTTCAAATCCTTAAAAATATTTAAGAACCAATTCAACTGTCTAGCAGCTGACCTGAGTTTCAGAGAGATCACCTCCAAGATAAGTGTGGGCTCACTAGGTCTCCTATAAAACTCCCAGAAAACAGCATATGAGCCTGAAGTCACTTCAAAGCCCAATAAGCTTAGATAATTAACCTCTATATAATATTTAGAAAAAATGAAATGGAGCCAGGCATGGTGGCACGCACTTGTAATCCCAGTACTTGGGAGGTTAAGACAGGAGGATCGCAGGTTCACAGCTAGACTCAGCTACTTAGCGAGGCCCTCTGCAACTTAGTGAGACCCTGTTTCAAAATAAAGAATAAAAAATAGGGCCGGGGGTGTAGCTCGGAGGTAGAATGCCCCTGGGTTCAATCCCCAGCACCAAAAATAGAATAATGGTTAAACCTTTGTGGCAAAAATATATCAAGAGGAGCTGTGCAACGTGGCACACGCTTGTAATTCCAGTACTGAGGAGGCTGAGACAGGATAGCAGGTTAGAGGACAGCCTCAGCAATAGTCCCAGCAACCTAGCAAGACCCTGTTTCGAAACAACAACAATGACAAAATAATAATGAAGAGCTGGGGTTATAGCTCAGAAGTAGAATGCCCCTGGATTCAATCCCCAATAACACACACACCATAAGAAACATATCAAGGCCGGGCGTGGTGGCGCACGCTTGTTATCCCAGTACTTGGGAGGCGGAGACCGGAGGATCCGGGTTTGCGGCCAGCCTCAGCTACTTAGTGAGGCCCTCTGCAACTTCGTGAGACCCGGTTTCAAAATAAAGTATAAAAAATAGGGCCGGGGGTGTAGCTCGGAGGTAGAATACCCCTGGGTTCAATCCCCGGTACCGCAAAAAAAAAAAAGAAACATATCAAGAAAAGTGGCAAAATTTTGTAATAGGCATGCTTCACTGTTATCCTCCACAGCCTAGATGACTGGCCTAGAAAGTCAAGACCTCAGTATAGAAAGGATGGACATAGCCAGGCGTGGCGGCGCACGCTTGTAATCCCAGTACTTGGGAGGCTGAGACAAGAGGATCACAGGTTCGTGGCCAGCCTCAGCTACTTAGTGAGGCCCTCCGCAACTTAGTGAGACCCTGTTTCAAAATAAAGACAAAAGCCGGGCGTGGTGGCACACGCTTGTAATCCCAGTACTTTGGGAGGCGAAGACCGGAGGATCCGGGTTCACGGCCAGCCTCAGCTCTCTCTCGCTCTCTCTCTCTCTCTCTCTCTCCCTGTCTCTCTATCTCTCTCTACTTAGTGAGGCCCTCCGCAACTTCGTGAGACCGGGTCTCAAAATAAAGTATAAAAAATAGGGCTGGGGGTGTAGTGCAGAGGTAGAACGCCCCGGATTCAATCCCCAGTACCGCAAAAAAAAAAAAAAAA
>PVJS01052169.1:0-13710 GCA_004027185.1 Glis glis
GAGAGAGAGAGAGAGAGAGAGAGAGAGAGAGAGAAAGAGAGACAGAGACAGGGAGAGAGAGAGAGCTGAGGCTGGCCGCGAACCCAGATCCTCCGGTCTCTGCCTCCCAAAGTACTGGGATTACAAGCATGTGCCACCACGCCCGGCTCTAAGGATGTTTCTAAACATCGCACCATGCACAGGTGTGATATTACTAGCCTTCCACAAAGAATTAAGTAGGCCAAATGTCAACAGTGCCAAGGTTGAGAGACCCTAGGACAGAGAAATGTAATGGGGGAAGAAGGATAATGGCATATATAATACCTTGTGCACTTAAAGCTATGCTTAAGCTCTAAGTAGACAGAATTGTGTTCTGGGAGAAGGTGGAAACTATACCATGCTCAATGAGCACATAGCTTTTTCTCTGTCCAGGATACAGACCAGCAAAATGACTGTGCTGGAGACTCTCTAGGCCACAGTGGCAATGATGATTCTTGGTTGCACCTCAAAACCTGGCAGAACAAACCATATACAGAGACCTCACTAGGGGAAAACGTGATTACAGCTCTGGTTTCTAACCACTTAGACAAAAGGATTCCAAACTGCATGTGTGCTAATTGGGTTTTCGATAGGGTTATAGAACATGCATCCCTTTATGTCTGTGTGCTGGAAGATGGCAGCCTTATTACAGTACCAGGAGTCAATTTGATATGTTACCTGTTAAGAATGGAGGAAGCGATGTCGCTGCTAAAGTGAGCTTTTGTCTCAGAGGCAGAATGAGACAACCTCGTTGTTTCACTGAACTCAATTATGAGCTTCCCTACTGATTCGTAAAAAGTTTTTATTCCTTCTTCTCTCTCATATTGTCTATTCTTACTAGCTCCTCCTTTTTTTTCCAGTACTGGAGATTGAACCCAGGGGCATTTTACTTCCGAGTTTCACCCCAGCCCTATTTTTTATTCTTTATTTTGAAACAGGGTCTCACTAATTTGCGGAAGTCCTCACTAAGTTGCTGAGGCTGGCCGTGAACCTGCGATCCTCCTGTCTCAGTCTCTCAAGTACTGGGATTACAAGCATGCGCTACCACGCCTGGTTCTAGCGCCTCCTTTTAACACATTGCACACATTTTCTCATTTAAAAAATCTTTATTTTCTTCTTTCTGTGTGAAACTTTTTCTCTTTCTTTATCCCTATCCCTTCTCTTCCTCCCTCCCTCTCTTTCTCTTTCACTCTCACTTTATTTTATTTTTCTATCTTTTCTGCACTATATTTTCTTTATTGGTTCCTCCTTATAGACTTTATTCTGTTCTCTTGGGCCTTCATTATTTTTTTGCAGTGACATTTCTTGACTCTTCCTTGTTAAACATCCTACTTTCTCTTTTCCCCTCTCCTTTTCTGTCTGTGTATCTATTTTATTATAGGTCTTTTTATTTTACTTAATTTTATTTTATGATACTGGGGTTGGATCCAGGGACATATGACCTCCAAGCTACACCCCCAGCCCCCCTTTTTTGTGGCACTGGGGATTGAACCAAGGGGCATTCTAACTCTGAGCTACACCCCAGTCTGATTTTATTTCTTATTTGGATACAGGGTCTCACTAAGTTGCTTAGGGCCTCTCTAAGTTGCTGAGGCTGGCTTCGAACTTGCTATCCTCCTGTCTCAGCCTCCCAAGTACTGGGATTACAAGCGTGTGCCACCATGCCTGGCTCCCCCATCCCATTTTTAATTTTTTTTGTTTTAAAACAGGGTCTTGCTAAGTTGCTGAGAGTCTCACTACATTGCTGAGGCTGGCCTGGAACCTGTGATCCTCCTGTCTCAGCCTCCCCAAGTACTGGGATTACAAGAGTGTACCACCACGCCTGGCTAGTCTCTTCTTTTAAAACTCATTTTTCCTTCTTTTATGTAGTCTTATAAGCTTATTGTTTTAAAACCTTTCTCTTTTTCATCTTTTATTTCTGTCTTTCCTTTTTCTTTTTCTTTTCTTTTATGCACTTTATTCTTACTGGACCTTTCTTACTCATGAAACTACTGGCTTCTACCTTTTAAGATTCATTCATCCATCCATTCATCCATTTCTATCTACCTACCTAACTAGCTATCTATTCAGTTATCAGTCATCTATCTTTCTGTATCTGTCTTAGTTTCCTGATTCCAACTGTAAAAGCTGCCCCCTAGACAATTGTACATAGTTTTCTTTTTGGCTCCTCTATCTCACTCTCATCTCTCTGCTCCTTTCACTCTGTTCCCTGTGGACCTGTCTTTTAAAAACTCCTTTCCTCTTCCTCCTCCTCCTCCTCCTCCTCCTCCTCCTCCCCCTCCCTCTTCCTCCTCCTCCTCTTCCTGCCCCCACTGGGAATTGAATCCAAAGGCATTATACCACTGAGCTATACCCCCCAGGCCCATTTTTTTAAAAAAAAATTGAAACAGGGTCTCATTAAATTGCAGAGAGCCTTGCTAAGTTGCTGAGGCTGGTCTTGAACCTATGATCCTCCTATCTCAGCCTCCCAAGTGCTAGGATCACAGGCATGCACCACCATGCCTGGCTACCTCTTTAGCTCTTTCATTGCATTTCATTCTCTCTTTTGCATACTATATTTTCTTCATTGGCTCCTCTTTGAAGGACTTGTTTCATCCTTTCTCTCTTGCTTTCATTATTTACTGTAGTGGCGTTCCTTACTGCCTCTGGTTTGTTAAGCAGCTTTCTCCCGTTCCTGTTTTCTTTCTTTCCCTTTCATTTTGATAGTCCTTTCTAACTTGCTCTTCTTTTTAACATTTCTCTTTATTTTATTATTGGCCCCTCCTTTTAGATGGTTTTTCTCTTTTGTGTCAAGTCTTCTTACAGCCTTCTCATTTTGAAGCTCTTTGTTCTATTAGTCTCCCTTTCCTTTTCTGTGTCTCTTCTTTATACTTTATTCTTACTGGCTCTTCCTGTTTGTGTAATGCTTTTCTTCCTGTTTCTATTTCTTTCTTCCCCCTTTTCCCTTCCTTCTTTCCTTTCTCTCATTCTTATATTTCTCCCTTTATTTTACTTTTTAAAAATGATTCATTCTAAAACATCTTTCTTCATTTCTTTTTTTTTTTTTTTGCAGTACTGGGGATTGAACCCAGCGGCATTCTACCTCCACGCTACACCCCCGGCCCTGTTTTTTAATCTTTACTGAAACCGGGTCTCACGAAGTTGCGGAGGTCTCACTAAGTAGCTGAGGCTGGCCGCGAACCTGGATCCTCCTGTCTCCGCCTCCCAAGTACTGGGATTACAAGCATGCGCCACCACGCCCGGCTCTTCTTTCTTCATTTTTTATCCTTCCTACATTCTTTCCTTCTTGCCTCTTTTTCTTGCTTCCTTTCTGTTTCCCCCCTAGGCCTGTCTAAATGTATACTGGCCTGCCTTCCTACCTTCCTACCTTCCTTCTGCATTCTTTACTTCCTCTGCCTTTATTCCTTCCTCCCTTTCTACCCTATATCCCCTTCTCTTTCCCTCTCTATTTACTGGTGCCTTAAAAAATATTTTTCATTTCCTCTTTCCCTTTCTCATGCTTTTTCTATCTTTTATACACTGACATTTTTTACTGGGTTCTTCTTTTGAAAATCTACCTTTCTCCCTCTCTCCCTTCCCCTTTCTCCCTTCCTGTCTCTATCCCCTCTACCTTTTGATACTGGAGGTTGAACCCAGGGGCATCCTACCTCCAAGCTAAACCCCCAGCTCTATTTTATTTTTTAAATTATGAAACAGGGTCTTGCTAAGTTGCTGAGGGATCTCACAAGTTGCTGAGGTTGGCCTCAAACCTGCAACCCTCCTGTCTCAGGCATATGCACCATCACACCCTGTTCATCTCTATCTCTTTTTATTTATCCCTCCTTCCCTTCCTAGCTAGCCATCATCTCTTATTTTACTATGTATTTTGTGTGTGTGGTATTGTATTGAACCCAGGGGCATTCTGCCTCTGAGCTATACCCCAGCCCTTTTATACTTTGAAACAGGGTCTTGTTAAGTTACTGGGGTCTTGCTAAGTTGCCGAGGCTGACCTGGAACCGGCAATCCTCTTGTCTCAGCCTCCCAAGTACTGGGATTACAGGTATGCACCACCACACCTATCTTTACTATAGTTTTGTGTGTGGGGGTACTGGAGCATTCTACCTCTGAGCAACACCTTCAGTCCTATTTTATTTATTTATTTTTTGCAGTACTGGGAATTGAACTCAGAGGCATTCTACCTCCAAGTTACACCCCAGCCCTATTTTTTATTCTTTACTTTGAAACAGGGTCTCACTAAGTTGCAGAGGGCCTCACTAAGTCACTGAGGCTGGCTGTGAACCTACGATCCTCCTATCTCAGCCTCCCAAGTACTGGGATTACAAGTGTGTGCTACCACGCCTGGCCTGGCTCAGTTTTTATTGATTTTGTACAATCTTTTTTTTCTTTTACTATATTGTGCCTTTAAGATGTGAGCTATCTATTATCTATCTATCATCTATCTATCACCTTTTTGTCTGTTTTTCTACCTTCTGCCTGCCATCCTTCCAGTCTACCTTCATTTTATTCTACTTCCAGCTAGCTTCTTTCAAGATTTCGCCCTTGCTGCTTCTACTTCTTCCCCTCTTTTTGATCTATCCTTTGTTCCTACATCTGTAACCTTTATTGTCTTTTCTTGCTCCCTTTCTTTCACTGTCTCTATCCCTTTCTTTTTGTTCTCTGCCCCTGAACCTGCCTGCTGGCCCACCCACCTCCCCTCCACCCTTCCCTTCCTTTTTTCTTCCTTTTCTCTTTTTCCTGCCCCTTTGTCCCTCTCTCTCTAATTCCTTCCTGCCTGTTTCTCCATCCATACTTTCTACAACCCCCCTCCTGTCTTCATTTCTCCCTCCCTTCTTCGACTGACCTACCTTCCTGGATACCTGCCTATTCAGCTACCAATCATCTTTACATCTCAATTTTTTTCCCCTCTGATTCTTACTTTCCAAATCTGTTCTACTCTGCACAATTGCACTCCGTTTTCTTTTTGGGTCTCCGCACATTCCCTTTCTTTATCTCTGTTCCTCTCTGGCTTAGCCTGTATAAACTTATTTCCTCATTCCTTCACCCCTCTTTCACTCTCTATTTTACTCTTTCTTTTTTGCATGTTTTATTGGCCCCTCCTTTTAGAATTTATTCCATTCCCCTTCTCTTCAGCTCTCATTGTTATTATTTTTTATGGTAATAGAGATTGAACCCAGGGGTATTCTACCTCTGAGCTACACCCTCAGCCCTTTTTTATTTTTAAACAGGGTCCGCTAAGTTGTGGAGGGCCTCACTAATTTGAGAAAGCTGGCCAAAAACCTTCAGTCCTCCTGTCTCAGCCTTTACTAGGATTACAGGCATGCACCACCACACCCGGCTCACTCTCATTATTTTTGCAGTGACATTTCTTACTGACTCTTCCTCATTTAACATTGTCTTTCTCTCTTCCCTTGTCCTTCTTTCTCTAAGGCTCACTATTATTTTTAGTCTTTATTAATTGCTCCTTTTTTACATCTTTATCTCTGTTTTTCTTACATTTATTTTATTATTAACCCCCCTTTTAAAACTTATTTTTATCTATTTATATTTTTGGTGCTGGGGATTGAACCCAGGGGCATTCTACCTCTGAGCTACACCCCCAGCCCTATTTTATTTTTAATTTGGAAACAGGGTTTCACTAAGGTGCTAAGGGCCTCATTAAGTTGCTGAGGCTGGCTTCGAACCTGCAATTTTCCTGTCTTAGCCTCCGAAGTACTGGGATTACAGGTGTGCACCACCATGCCTGGCTTGAAACTTTTTATTTTTATAAAGTCTTCTTACAGGCATGTAATTTTTAAACTTCCTTCTCTTTTTTGGTCTTTCTCCTTATTTCTGTCTTTTTTTCCCTCTTTTTTGTGGTACTGGTTGTGTTACTGGTACTTACCATTCTACCTCCGAGCTACACCCTCAGCCCCATTTTTTATTCTTTATTTTGAAACAGGGTCTCACTAAGTTGCGGAGGGCCTCACAAGGTGGCTGAGGCTGGCTGCGAACCCGGATCATCCGGTCTCAGCCTCCCAAGTACTAGGATTACAAGCATGCGCCACCATGCCCCGCCCTTTTTTTCCTTTTAAAAACCTTTGCCTCTTTCTCTTTTCTCCTGTCTTTGTACAGTTTATTCTGATTCCTTCCTGCTTGTGTGTGCTCTTCTTTGCCTTCGTTTACTATTTCCTTTTTCTCTCCCTTTTTTCTTCTTACTGTATTTCAGTCTCATATTTTCCCTTTATATTACTTTTTCTTTTTAAGTTGTGCTTTTAACACATCTTACCTATTTCTTTTATTTCTTCTTCCTACCCTCATTATTTCCTCCCTTATTCCTCTTCTCACTCTATTTTTATTTCTCTTTTGTGCCTGTCTGCATGCCTTCCTGTCCACCAGCCTGCCTGACTTTTCTTCTTTCCTTCCTACTGCTGTCTTCCCTCCTTTCTTCCTATCCGGCATTCCCTCTTTCCTTTACTCTCTATTTACTGGCTCCTTTAAAAACTAGTTTTCATTTCTCTTTCCTTTTCCGACTCTCTTTACATACTGAATATTTTTTTCAGTACTGGGGATTGAACCCAGTGGCATTCTACCTCCGAACTCCACCCCCAGCCCTATTTTTTATTCTTTATTTTGAGACAGGGTCTCACTAAGTTGTGGAGGGCCTCACCAAGTAGCTGAGGCTGGCCTCGAACCTGCGATCCTCCTGTCTCAGCCTCCCAAGTACTGGCATTACAAGCATGTGCCACCACACCCGGCTTAATGTATTTTTAATCTGATTTCTTTTAGATCTGTGTTGCTCCCTGTGTTCCACAATATACAGTAATTTTCTCTCTAGCTCTTCCCTTTCAAACTACTGTCACATTGCCTTTGTTTTATTAGTTTTCTAGATTTATCCCTTTTAAACTTTTCTTCCTCCTCTTCTTCCTTTTCTCCTTTTTTCTGTTTTTTTATTGCCTCCTCATTTTGAAACTATTTCCTTCTCTCTTCTACAACTTTTTTTATTCCCTACTTTACTGGCTTCTGCTTTTAAGGATCAATCTATCTAACTTCCTATTTACCTAGCTGTTTGTCCCACCATCAATCATTTTTCTTTATTTTGTTGCCTTTTCGTACTGATTTCTACTTTTAAAAACTCTCTCTACCCCCACAAAATAGTACCAGATTTTCTTAGTAGCTCCTCCTTTTCACTCATCCCTCACTCTTTCTCACTCTTATGTAGTTCTTTTTTCTCATTACTCCTCCATTATAAACTAACTTTCTTCCTACTCCCCTCCTCCTACTCTCCCTGCCTTCTTCAATTTTTCTTCTTCTTCTTCTTACTGTCTCTTGTTTTAAGCCTTTTCTTCCCTTGATTCTCTTGTTCTATCCTTATAAAACTGTCTTTGTTATAACATCTTTTAACTTTCTACCCACCTACATATCCAACTCCTTACCATCCACTTGCTTATCACTCATCTTTGTTTTTCTGAATTACAAAATCAATCTCTCTCCTTCTTCCCTTCAGTCCCTGCCCTCTTCTTCAATTGTACATCAATCTCCTTTTAAATTTGTTTTCTTCTTTCCTTCCTCAATTCCTAACTGCCTTCTTCCTCTGTTTCCTTTCTCTGGGTATAATACACACATCCTCCCTCTCCTGTCTGTTCTTCACCTGCTTGCATGCCTACCTTTTTCCTTCTCCCTGACTGACCCACTTAGTTCCTTCACCTCTTGCCCTCTCTCCTTCCTTCCTTCCTTCCTTCCTTTCTTTCTCCCAATATATTTTCCACTCTTTTTTCTTTAAATACTTGAGACAGGGTCTCACTAAGTCATCCAATCTGGTCTCAAACTTCTCCTCCCTCAGCTTCCTGAGTAGTGGGGATGACAGGTGTGTGCCACCACACTCAGCTATTCTACTTTTTAAATATTTCTCTTGCTGTCTTCTCCAATGTACTTGGTTTTCCCATTTTCTTTTTCATTCCCTCCACCATTTCTCTCTCATGTTCTTTCTTTCTTAGGTTTTATTTCCTACTGATTTGTTCCTTTTAAACTATACTTCCTTTCTTTTGTTCTTTTATTCTTTCTGTGTTTCCTTCTTGATCCCATTCTTTCCCTGCTTTTCTCTCCTGCGTGCCTGATTTCCTTCCTTCTCCCTTCCCTCCTTTTCATTCCTCTCCTCTTTTTCTTTTCCTTTCATTCATTCCATCTTTCATTCATTCCTTCTATTCTTTTACTCCCTTTTAGTGGCTTCTCTTCTTAAATGTTTTTCTTTCTATACATATCACATTCTATCTATTTTGTACAGTCTTTAAAGAAGTCTGTACTGGCTTCTGCCTTTTAATGTCCCTCCCTCTCTCTCTCCCTTCCTTTACTGATCTTCCTACATATGTACCTACATAACTAGCTCTCTGTATAGCTTTCAATTCTCTGTCTCTGTTTTTAATATATGTAGGTAGGTAGGTATATTTTTCTATGTTTTCAAGGTTTTTGTATATTTTACTGTCTTTTTACTGACTTCTACTTTTTTTGGTAGTACTGGGGATCGAGCCCAGGGGCACTTTAACTATTTTGAGACAGGGCCTCACTAAGTTGCTGAGGCTATCCTAAAACTTGTGATCTTCCTGTCTCTGCTTCCCAAGTAGCTGGGATTGCAGGTGTGTGACACCACACCTGGCTTACCACTTTTCTTACTTTCTTCTCACTTTCACTCACATTTTCTCTTTTTCCTACAGATTCATCTCTTTAAACTTCATTCTTTCCTGCCTTCTTCCTTATATGTATATGTTTTTTGTGGCACTGGAGATTGAACCCAGAGGCATTCTACCTCTGAGCTATACCCCTAGTCTGATTTTATTTCTTATTTGGAAACAGGGTCTCGCTAAATTGCAAAGGGCTTGCTAAGTTGCCAAGGCTGGCTTCAAACCTGCGATTCTCCTGTCTCAGCCTCCCAAGTACTGGGATTACAAGCGTGTGCCACCACACCCAGCTTCCTTATGTTGTTGTAATAGCTTATCTTAAATTTGTTTTCTTTATTTATTTTGCCATTATTATTATTATTATTATTATTACTAATTATTTTGGTACTGGGGATTGAGCCCAGGGTCATTCTATCTCTGAGTTACAACCCAAGTCCTTTTTATTTTGAAACAGGGTCTCACTAAGTTGCTGAGGGCCTTACTAAGTTGCTGAGGCTGGCCGTGAACCTGTGATCCTCTTGTCTCAGCCTCCCAAGTACTGGGATTCTAGGTGTGTGCCACCACATCCAAGCTCTATGTCTCTTTATCTCTTTTCTCTATTCCACTCTTTCTTTATTCCATGGATTCTGTCTCTTGTGTCTTTCTGCCTCTTCTATATTTTCCTGCAGTGTCTTTCTTACAGGCTGTTCCCTTTTAAAAGTCTGCTTATATATCTAGCATTTAATGTTACTGTCTTTTAAAAATATTTTTCCTTATTGCAATAGTCTTACTGATTTCTCCTTTGAAATTTCTATTTTCTTTCCTTTTTTCATTTTTCCTTCTTTTTATTTCACTTCCTCTTTTTGCTTTGTTTTTATCTCTATTTTCTTGTACTGCTTTTCTTACTGCCTCTTCTTTTTCTTTTTCTCCTATTTTCTTCCTACTGTATCATTTTATTTTACTCAGTCTACTTGCATTGTCCTGCATTTTCTTGTTGGGTTCTCCTTTTTAAAGTCTATGCTATCTATCCATGTATCTATCTTTTTTTTTTTTTTTTTTTTTGCGGTACCGGGGATTGAACACAGGGGCATTCTACCTCCGCGCTACACCCCCGGCCCTACTTTTTATACTTTATTTTGAAACCGGGTCTCACGAAGTTGCGGAGGGCCTCACTGAGAGAGAGAGAGAGAGAGAGAGAGAGAGAGAGATGAGGCTGGCCGCGAACCCGGATCCTCCAGTCTCCGCCTCCCAAAGTACTGGGATTACAAGCGTGCGCCACCACGCCCGGCTCCATATATCTATCTTTAAGCATGTTCTTTTACTGACTTTTTATTTTTAATCCCTCCATCACCTCCCTCCCAATTGTATTTGAATTTCTAACTTTGTACTTCATTTTCTAACTGACTTCTCTTTTTTCAAATTCCTTTCTCTCTGTCACTGTCATATATTCATTCTCTCTCTCTCGCTCTCTCTCTCTCTCTCTCTTTCTGGCACTGGGGATTGAACCCAGGGTCACTCTATCTCTCAGCTACATCTCCAACCCCCATTTTAAGCCTTGTTTGAATTTATTGTTTTTCTTTCTTTCTCTAAAATGTTCTCTTCTTTTCTGTGTTGGAGACAGAGAAGAAGGAAAATCAGATTTATGCTGACTGGGGTTTTTAGACCCCATACCTAGAAGTCGGATATCCCCAGACCTTTTAATTTTTTTTTATTTTGGAGAAATGTTTTAGCTAAGTTGCCCAGGCTGCACTTGAACTTGTGATCCTCCTGTCTCAGTCTCCCATACAGCTGGGATTACAGGCATGCACCACTGTGCCTGGCTTTCTCGTTCCCTTTCTTCCTTTCTCCTTTGCTTGCCTATCTGCATTTTTACTTCTCCAAGCATCTTTTTCTGTCTCTCATTTCTTCTTTTTTTTGTGGTACTGGGGATTGAAGCCAGGGGCATTCTACCTCCGAGCTACACCCCCAGCCCTATTTTTTATTCTTTATTTTGAAACAGGGTCTAAGTTGCAGAGGGCCTCACTAAGTAGCTGAGGCTGGCTGTGAACCCAGATCCTCTGGTCTCAGCCTCCCAAGTACTGGGATTACAAGCGTGCGCCACCATGCCGGGCTCATTTCTTCTTCTTTATCTTTCCCTCACCCCTTCACCCACAGCTTCTCCTAGTGGCTTGTTCTGTTCAATTTTCTTTCCTTTTCTCTCCCCCTCTCCCTGTCTCCATTTCATTATTTTCTACCATCATTTCTTACTTTCTCTTCCTTTTCAACTTTTTACTTTTCCTCCATTTCTTGCTTTGCATAATTTAAATATCTTTTCTTTTATATCCCTTGGGAAAAAAACTTCACTAGCTTGCTCTCTCCAGATATTTTGTATAATCTTTTCTTACTGGTTCTTTATTATTTTCTATTTTTCAATGTTTTTCTTTCTATCCTTCCCTAAGTCTTTTTTATAATTGTTTCCTCTTGACTGGTTCCTTTTGTTAAACTTTTATTTATTTTCTTTCCTGCTTTCAATAATTTTGTAATTTTTCTTCTTTACTGGCTCCTCTTATCCCCTGCCATGCTCTGTCTTTCCTATCTGTTTGTGTGTGCCATCTCCTCTTACTGCTTCCTTCTTCAACCAAATGTATGGGCAGTGTTGTCTATTAGTCACTGTATAAGAACAGGTAATATGTTATAATTATAATGTGTATCATCTATACATACACACAATGTGTGTGTGTGTGTGTGTGTGTGTGTGTGTACATTTTTTACAATGGTAATTGTCACTGGGAAGTGCCTTGCATGGTGCCTGGCACAGATAGTACAAGGTTCTAGAACTTACCTTTGCAAGGGCATATGTCTTCACTGTATAAGCAGAGCGGGGGTTATAAAGACATTAATATTTAATATGTAGCGATGCATCTTCTACTTAACTACTTTGTCTTTTATTGTCTCTCTCTCACCTGTTTCATCTGGTTCTTTGTTTTCAAAGGTACTTTCCTCTGATCCTTCTCTTTTATGGTCACCTCTTTGCATTTTTTGTAAATGATAAGCAATTTTTTTCTCTAGAAGTACCTGTTTCTAAAATATTAAAAGCATACTCAATATGTTTAAATTTTCAAGATCAATTTGCTACTGGAAATGCAAAACAGATATTTAAAATATGATAGTGTATTTGAATTGAACCTTCATGTGTGGAAATTTCTAAAGTCACAATGAGTACAAAGCTATAAAAGTAGTAAGGGGTAAGTTTCCCTTTGTGGCCCAGAGTGAAAAATAATATATATTTTGTGGTACTGGGAATCAAACCCTTGTGCAGGTGGTAAGTACTCTACTACCGAGTCCCATCCCCAGCTCAAGAAAAATTTAATAGTTAGATCCAATTTAACTCATTTCTTACTTTCTGAAGGTTGGTCCCACTTCAGACCAGCCCTTGAAGTTAAGGTCTAGGCCAGACTGGGTCTCTCTATCAATAGCTGTCCTTGGGAGTTTAGGCCACTTGTGACAATTAACACCTTAAAGTATCAAAAACAGCCTAAGTGTTTCCTCAAACAGCCCAAGTCTTTGGTAAAAGCTCACACTACCTTTCGGTCAATTTCTTCTCTGGCTTTCCTACGTCTTTGTTCAACTTTTGCTTCTCTTTTTACTTCTTCTCCAATCTTCGTCAGAAGTAACATTTCTTTCGTTTTCCATTCCTAAGGAGCACAATGTTACAGTAGTTAGCAAGGGTTCTCTTTCATATTTTTTTTAGTATTTTGTCTACCTTTCACCAATAAGCAGATTAGATTAAATCAATGGCCTAGCAGAAATTAGGTCAACCATAATGAATTTTTTTTGGTACTGGGGATTGAACCCAGGGGGGCATTCTACCTCTGAGCTACACCCCCAGCCGTATATTATTTTTTATTTGTAAACATGGTCTCACTAAGTTGCAGAGGGCCTTGCTAAATTGCTGAGGCTGGCCATGAACCAAGAACTGGGATTACAGGCAGGCACCACCATACCTGGCTCATAATGAAAATCTCGAACTGGATTTACAATGGCCTTGTCTTTCTGCCTTTCACTGGGTATGTGTTGGTGGATGCAAAGGAATAGCAAAAGGAAAGTATTTTTCCTACAATCTTCATTCAAGCATGAGCGTGGCTCCAAAGATGGATCTAAAAGAATACTGCCAAGAGGGTTTTCTCTTCTGGACTCCAGGGGTATATCACATGCTATCTGTTGCTCATAAACCTATTTTGACAGAGAAACTAAACAAATAATAGCCTTGTCCGAATTTGGGGGAAGTAAGAATGAAGGCATGATTGTGGCAGATGAGGTGTGACTATAATGGAAGGGATATGTAATTTGTGGTATCAGTCTCACTAGTCTAATTAAAAGCTTGTTTATATAACAGAGATAGAAGATTTATAAGGGTTTGTATTTTAGACCTGAAATAACTTCAGGTAATATAGTGAGACTGCTAAAAATGCTTACCAATAAAACAACCATACAAAATTTCCCCCCTAATATTTAAAATCTGGTCTTCCTCACCTCTTCAATTTGTCTACGTAGGTTAAGTTTCCTTCTTATGTGATCCTGATGTCTTCTTTCTTCTTCCCTCATCCTGAGGGCGTTGTGCTTTTCTGTTAAATCTTCGATCTTGTCTAGCTCCTTGCTGACCATATCTAGGTACCTTAGTAAAAGTGCAAATACAAATGAAACTAAATTGGATGTTTCCTTGATGATGGTATTATCAGCTTTGATATCAACTTTGTTGATAAAAAATCAACTTTGTTAATTTTTATTTACTGAACTACAGGAAATAGTTATTCATGGACTTCTAGATTGGCCTGACCCACCAACTCAACACAATGTACTTGTTTCACAAGTCTTTGTTATATAATTGTTACTGTGGCCGGCAAAAAAGAGTGAAATTATTCCTACTCAATGGTTTGGGGTATATGACTGTCCAAAGATGGCTGAAATCAACTGAAAGACTGACTTCAGAAAGCCAGAAGAGTTGAATCTCCTTGAAAAATAAGTGTATACTGGCCTTCCTCCATCACAACTCTGCTTGACCTGTCATCCACAGAGAGGTCCA
>PVJS01052170.1:0-13683 GCA_004027185.1 Glis glis
CGGGGCCCTTTACTCGGTGCCATGAAAGGGCCCGGTGAACTAGCAGAGGCCTGCTCTAGAGTACCGGGCCTCTTCCACGTGGCAGCGATTCAGCAATTCAGCGATTCAGCATATCAATAGCAAAGATGGCGCTGGCAGACCCGCCCCACCTAGCCTCAAGAG
This sequence comes from Glis glis, assembly GCA_004027185.1. NCBI lineage: Eukaryota > Metazoa > Chordata > Mammalia > Rodentia > Gliridae > Glis > Glis glis. Next base: position 163 of record PVJS01052170.1, read on the forward strand.
GGCTATGATAGGTTATAGGGGGCGCATGACCCGACCCATCACGTGCCATGGGGCCACACCCTACTGCCCGGGGATTCCTTTATGGGTTTCACTTTAAAACTGCCCTGTCTTCCTAAATAAACGAGATTTGCTCGACATATTCTCCCGGCTCATGGTGAGTGTTTCTCGAGCCGTCGGCGCTCATTTTTCCCTGTCAGTCCGTGCCACTCTCGGGCGGGACCCGAGAATCACCTGCTCCAGAGATTGTGAGTCCCCTCTCTTAAAGGCTACCGCAACATGGCAGTAGGACGCGTCTCCCTTAAGAAGAGGGGGGTCCTCACCACCCTGGAGAGGCGCTGTATCCCTTCGTGGTTACCATTTGTTAGAAACAACTTTTTACGGCGTCTAAAGAAACGGCACGTGTTCGAAAATTGCTTAGCAAGGCGATTTTACTTTTTTGCAAAAAAGGGTGCTCCCAGATATGAGAGAGAGCACACCTCACAAAGAACCCAGTGGGTCTTATATCCCTAACGCAAGGCTCCTCCTGCGCTGAACTCCTATTGGTCGAAGTTACAGCTTCACTGTCTTCCCAGTCAGCTACAGGGGAAGATGGGGGAGGGTCGACACCTGTAATCTCTTAAGAGATGTTAATTCGGGAAAGGAATGTAAGTCCCTACCAGGTTACAAAATGGCCGTTTAAGTGAAACTACCTCCTTTGACAGAAAAGATATAATTATATTCTCACACTAGTGAGGCCCTCCGCAACTTCGTGAGACCCGATTTCAAAAATAAAAGTATAAAAAAATAGGGCCGGGGATGTAGCGCGGAGGTAGAACGCCCCTGCGTTCAATCCCTGGTACCGCAAAAAAAAAAAAAGAAAAGAAAACAAATTCAATGTGGGGACGTCATTTAGGATTCTTTATTTGAAGAATTTTTAGACAACCAGAAAAATTTGATTACAAGCTGGATATAAAATGATGTTAAAAATTGTTACTTTTGCTGGGTGTGGTGGCACACACCTATAATCCCAGTACTTGGGAGCCTGAGACAGGAGGATCCAATCTCGGCAATTTAGCAAGACTTTATTTCAAAATAAAAAATAAAACAGGGCTGTGGGCATAACTCAGAGGTAAAATGTCCCTGGTTTCAATCCCTTGTACCAAAAAAGAAAAAAAATGTTGATTTTGTGAGGTCTAATAATGGGATGGTGGTTAGATTTTAAATATATTTTGTAGTTCTAGATAAAATAACATAGTGCACTAACCCTTCCTCCCCTCCCCCCCGAAATATAGGGGATACAGAAAAACAATACGGGTCACATGTTAATAATTGTGGAAGCTGGATGGTGACTTCATGGTATTCACTATACTTTTCTCTCTGCTTTTATGTATGGTTGAAATTTTCTAAAATAAAACACTAGGGTTTGTTGGTTTGGTTTTTTTAAGCAGGGGCTTCTGAGAAATAGGTTGGGATTTGGGGAATAGTGGTGCTGGCAAGATTACTCTATTTCCTTCATTTATTCAGTGAATATTTATTGTCCCTACAACATGGGAGGCACTGTTAAGGCTCTTTTGAAACATAAAGAGACAGATCAAACTCCCTATCTTCCTGGAGCTCATGTTCCAGTTAGGGGAAAGAGATGACAATCATAGACATAGTAAGTGAGATGATACATTTTAAGCAGGTAAGTGTTATGAGGAAAGAATAAAGAAAGAGGTGAGGGAGTAAGGGACCAGGAGTGGAGACAGCATTGCAGTCTTGTTTTATTTTATTTTATTTTGTTTTGTTTTTATTTTTGTTGATGTTGTTTTGTTTTTGTTTGTTTTGTTGTTTGTTTTTGTGGTACTAGGGATTGAACCCAAGGGCATTCTACCTCTGAACTACACCCCCAGCCCTATTTTATTTTTTTAAATTTTGAAACAGGGTCTCATTAAGTTGCTTAGGGTCTCACTAAATTGCTGAGGCTGGTCTCGAACTTGTAATCCTCCTGTCTCAGCCTCCCAAGTACTGGGATTACAGACATGTGCCACCATGCCCAGCTTTGTTTTTTCATTTGTGTAAAAAATGGTGCTGGGGATTGAACCCAGGGGTATTCTACCTCTGAGCTACACCCCGAGCTCTACTGTTTACTTTTTTATTCAGAAACAGGATCTCGATAAGTTGCTAAGAGCTTCGCTAAATTGCTGAGGCTGGCTTCAAACCTGTGATCTTCCTATCTCAGCCTCCCAAGTACTGGGATTTCAGGCATGTGACACTGTGCCCAGCTGAGTTGCAGTTTTAAATAGCGTGGTCAGGGAAGAGCTGCTGAAAAATGTGATTTTTGAAGAAGAATTGAAGGATTATAATCCCCTTTGAACCATTGTTTTTTAATTGTGTCTATGGATTTCCTTGGTAAAGATAATTGAAAAAGATTACTTATAAATAAAATAGACTGAGTGGGCACAGTGGCACACACCTGTAATCCAGCTACTCAAGAGGCTGGAGGATTCCAAGTTCAAGACCAGCCTGGGCAACTTAGACCCTATCTCCAAATAAAAATGAAAATAGCTGGGGATGTAGCTCAGTTTTAGAGTGCCACTGGGTTCAAACCCCAGTACTGTAAAATAAGTAAATAAATAATTTTTTAATTAAAAAATAAAACAGCCTGGGGTATAGCTAGTGGTAGAGCATGTTTAGCATGTTTGAGGTCGTGGGTTGAATCTCTAGCACCACAAAAATAAAAATAATAAAATAAAATTTTCTTCCTCCATACCCTTCTTTCTCTACCTTTAAAATTTTCCTCTCTTCTTCAAGCCAACTTTGAGTAACTGGGCCTTCATGAGGTCTTTTTCATCCATGGCCAGAATTAACCTTTCTTTTGTGTGTTTTTTGTACATCACTAGTGCCTCTAACATGTACTTCATTCTCCTATATAGTACAGTTCTAGGGAGGGGGCGACTGGGGACTGTACCTGGCCTTGAGGAATTATTGTTCTTTTTGGGTTCAATCCCTAGTACCACAAAAATAAATAAATAAAATAGAAAAATCTACTTCAAATAAATTATGTCAGTGCTCATTATGTCCGAGGCAATGTGAGGGAAACAAAGGTATCTAAAACAAACCTGGGTGTGGTGGTGCACACCTGTGATCCCAGTATGTGGGAGGCTGAGAACAGGTACTTGGTTTGAGGCCAGCCTCAGCAACTTAGCAGGCCCTCAGCAACTTAGTGAGACCCTATTTCAAAAAATAAAGAATAAAATAGGGCTGGGGATAAAATAGCCCAGAGGTAGAATGCTCCTAGATTTAATACCCAGTACCACAAAACAAAACAAAAATAGAATTTCTACCCTTTGAACACCAAAATCCAGATGGTGCAAATACAAGGAAAACTTTATCAACTCTATGAAAGTGCTGCCTGCTAAATCCCACAAGAGTTGGAGGAAGAAGTCCCCAAACACAGGACTGGTCCAGGACAGTGTCATAGAAGAGGTGGGGAGAGGGCTGTGAGGGATCCTGTAAGATCAAAAGTAGATAGGGGCAGGGCACGGTGGCGCACACTTGTAATTCCAGTACTTGGGAGGCTGAGCAGCAAGCCTCAGCTACTTAGTGAGGCCTCAAAGTCTGTATTTAAATGTTTCCACGGATGAATTCCCTGAGCCCCAGCTCCATTGTTCTTTCCTGCTCTGGTGGATGTGAAAGGCAGGGAGAGGGCAGTACAAGACAAGTTACTGGCTGTGTGACCCTGTTTCAAAATAAAGAATAAAAAATAGGGCTGGGGTGTAGCTTGGAGGTAGAATGCCCCTGGGTTCCATCCCCAGTACCGAAAAAAAAAAAAAAAAGTTGATAGGGCAAAAGAAAGAGAAAGAGAACTCCAGGCAGGAGAACATCAACTTAGCAAAGGCATGAAGGGAGCACACACTGTCTTAGCAATGCCAAGTTTGCTGGTTTGACTGCAGAAAGGTTCATGGAGAAGAACAGCAAGAGATAACGGAGAAAGGCAGATGAGGGCAGAATGGATAATCTTGAAGGCCAATGAGAATTCTTGACATTTTCTCATCACAGGGCTCTATTCAGTTATTAGGCATGAGTCAGCTGTGGGAATTAAAATTTTTCTGCTCACAAATAAAATATAATTGAGTAAAGACAGGTGTGCTGCCCTCAGTGTTCCAACTAGAATAGGAAATGAAGATTGTATGTCAGCTTCATCTGGATTGCCATTGCTGTAGTCTCTGCCTAATATTTATTGATTAACTCTCAAGAGAGACATCATTCACAAGCTGACTCCTAGCTTGTGGCTGCAGTCAGCACTTGTGTTAAGTCTCAGTAAAGGATCCTGTTGCTGGGAAGACCTGGGCAGCTGTTGCCATGACAACACAGCATACAAGTCTTAAGCTTTCTCTGTAATTTCCCTGAGAAGATGATTACTTACCAGTCCTACCTATGAACTTGGGCTTTGCCTATAAGACCGTGAATATCAACCCATAACTAAATTACAAGTTTGGCAGTACCAGAAAATTTGGTGTAGATTTAGGTTGTAAACTATATAAAACAGGTTTAAAGACATAAAAAAGTCATCCTATTTTAATTAAAAAATACTTTTACTAGCCAGACCTGGTAGTGCATGCCTATAATCCCAGTACTTGGGAGACTGAGATGGGAGGATCACAAATTAGAGGCCAGCCTCAGCAACTTAGCAAGACCCTGTTTCCAAATAGAAAATAAAATAGGGATGGGGGTGCAGTTTGGAGGTAGAATGCCCCTGGGTTCAGCCTCCAGTACCAAATAAAAAAATTACTTTTAATATAAAATAACTATATATGTGTGCAAATTATGTATTCTGACATTAAACAGGAATAATGAAAACTGGTTTATGTTTTAAAAGTCAGTTCCATCACTAGAAATCCATTAATGGTATATCCTTGCACCTAATTACAATGATGCACCTGTTGGATCAGGGTGAGGATTCAGGGACAGCAGCTCTAGGCAGGGGCAGAGCAAAGTTTGCATGTTAGGAGGGTTTTTTTAAGATTCTTAAAGGAAGCCATAGATGAAGCAAGCAGAAACTTGAAGAGTATTTATGAATTAGTCCTTGGAATTATGATTGCCCTATGAAGAATCCCAAGAAAGATTCCTGGAAGATGAACGACATATGGCCTAAGCATCCCTCTTCCCTCAGCTGATAGCCAGCCAACCAACAGTCATATGACAGTGGGGCAGGCCATCCCACATCATCCAGTGGCCAGTCAACCCACTACTTGACCACAGATGGGCGAGTAGAATCAGCTTAGATGACTCAGAACAGGAGAACCACACCTCTGATAAGATCATCAGATGTGTAAAAGCATACGCAGATACCTAGTCAAAATGGAAATTTTCTCCTGCCAGGTATATACTTGATAATGCTGTATTTACAATCATAGATACATCATGCTCATTTTCTTTTCTTTCTTTTTTTTTTTTTGGTACTGGAGGTTGAAACCAGAGGCATTCTACCTCTGAGCTGTACCCACGGCCCTATTTTAATTTTTATTTTGTTGTTGTTGTTGTGTGTGGTACTGGAGATTGAACTCAGGGCATTCTACCTACAAGCTACACCCTCAGCCCTATTTTAATTTTTTTTTATTTTGAAACCGGGTCTCACTAGTTTGATGAGAGTCTCGCTGCTTGCAGAGGCTGTCCTTGAACCTATGATCCTCCTGTCCCAGTCTTCCAAGTACTGAGATTACAAGTATGCACCACCACACCCAGCTTTATTTTTTATTTTGAAACAGGGTCTTGCTAAGTTGCAGAGGGCCTAAGTTGCTGAGGCTGGTTGCGAACCTATGATCCTCCTGTCTCCGCCTCCTAAGTACGGGATTACCAGCATGCACCACCATACCTGGCTTCATTTTATTTTTTGATGGGGATCATTTGAGATAGAATTTGTCAAAATTCCAGTACACATAGAGCACAAACTATAGAAGTACTGCAAACAGAACTGAGAAGACGCATGTACATAACCCTACAAAATACTGATATCAAGGAGGATAACATAAACTCATGGAAAGCATTGAGGACACTTTGTAATTATGTGTGATTAACTCAAAGTGTATTTGAGATTCTCATTGCTCAAGAAAATTTGAAATGTTCTGAAATTGTATAGACCACATACGAAATGCAATAGAGGTTTTCTCAAATTTGTTAAACTTATACAATTTGCATGGCAATATGCAAAAATACTATAAAACTGAAAGAAACTTTTTTTAAGCTACAGAATCAAAACAAATTCGGATCTCATGAAAGAGGAAACATTGGATTCTTTCTAAGATTATAAAATCTCTGTAATACTAATATAAAATTATTATCTTATGAAGAGAACATTAAAGAAACTGCATCCCAAAAAGTAGAAGAAAGAGTGCCATAGAGATGTGTCAGGCAGATAATAAAACAATAAAAATGTTGGTGTTGTTTTTAAATTTGGGGATGGTATCAGGCGTGGTGGCACACATCTGTAATCCCAGTATTTGGGAGGTTGAGACAAGAGGATCACAGGTTGGAGGCCAGCCCACAGTAACTTAGCCAGACCCAGTTTCACAATAAAAAGTAAAGTAAGGCTGGGGTTGTAGCTCAGAGGTAGAATGCCCCCTGGGTTCAATTCTCAGTACAATTAATTAATTAATTAATTAAGGAATAGTTATGACATCCGGGGGGGAAGCAGAATAGTAACTCATAGTGAGCATAGGTTGTATTAGCTTTGTACACACAAAAAAATACATTATTGAAAACCTAATTTATACATGTGTATATGTTTGATAAAAATAAAATATTGCCTTATTTCCAAATAACACTTACCTAGAAGACCCTGAAAATCCAGGTTCAGGCTTAGAATTAATTAGAAATAGTTTATAGAAATAGTTCAGTCTTCACACTCACAGAAGTAAAATTACTAAAACAACTTTCAGGACTCAGTATAGGCAACTGCTAGGTGTTGTCTCTTTCATACTGCGTGGAGCCCCATTTGACCACTTCAAAAGGATTCTGATCTGTCCAACACCTCCACTCCACTAGGCAAATGGCTGCTGCCCCCTCTCCCTGACCCATCTCTAGGCCCAACAGTTTAACGTCTTTCAAGTCTTTTTTTTTCTTTCTTTCTGCTGGTTCTGGAAAATTCAACTTAAATTTTCCAAGTGAGTTTTTTTTTTTTTTTTTTTTTTTTTTTGCGGTACTGGGGATTGAACCCAGGGGCGTTCTACCTCCGCGCTACTTCCCCGGCCGGCCCTATTTTTTTATACTTTATTTTGAAACCGGAGTGGCAGAGGGCCTCACTAAGTAGAGAGAGAGAGAGAGAGAGAGAGCTGAGGCTGGCCGCGAACCCGGATCCTCCGGTCTCCGCCTCCCAAAGTATTGGGATTACAAGCGTGCGCCACCACGCCTGGCTCCAAGTGAGTTTTTATATAAAAATCTACTAAGCTTTCATGCTAGTTAATATTTTCTATATTCAATATATTTTTAAAAGGCCTTTTAAAAAAATCTCTGGTATATTACTGCCTGGGTGAATTATTTAGTTAAAGCACAAGATGGGGCAACAGGAGACCTGCCTTCTAGTTCTCTCTAGCAGGAATTATAGTGTTACCGTCCATGAGCCTCTCAACCTCTCTAAGCTACCACTCTGCAACTTGCAAAATAAGGAAATCAGGCAGATATATTATGTATAGTTGTTAGTTGTACAGGTAATATATGCATATATTCTCCATACAAATTTTAAATATAATGTGGATAAGTTTGAAGTCCCTTTTGGACTTCCTCCACTGTTCTCTCAATCCCAGTCCCTTTTCAAGTACCAATTGTTATCAATTTGGTATATCTTCATCCAGAATGCATTCCTTACACTTACATAAGCTTCCTACCAAATTTACTATTTTACACACAAAAAGTGAAGCAGCCTTTGTGCAAAGAAAAAGAGTTTAACTTCTATTTAAATGTCTGATTTTAGCCGGGCGTGGTGGTGCATGCTTGTAATCCCAATACTTGGGAGGCTGAGACAGGAGGATCACAGGTTTGTGGTCAGCCTCAGCTACTTAGTGAGGCCTTCTGCAACTTAGTGAGACTCTGTTTCCAAACAAGAAATACAATAGATTTGGGGGTGTAGCTTGGAGGTAGAAGGCCCCTGGGTTCCATCCCCAGTACCACTAAACAAATGAATAAATAAATAAATAAATAAACGTATGTCTGATTTTCCAGATGGGAGCATTTCAGTTTGTCTGAAAAGGAACATTAAATCCAAAACCAAAACACTTTTGTGTGTGTGTGTGTGTGTGGTACTGGGGATTGAACCCAGGGGCATTCTACCTCTGAGCTATATCTCCATCTCTATTTTATTTTTTACTTTGAAACAGGGTTTCACTAAGTTGCGGAGGGCCTCACAAAGTAGCTGAGGCTGGCCACAAACCTGTGATCCTCCTGTCTCAGCCTCCCAAGTACTGGGATTACAAGTGTGCTCTACCACACCCAGCACACTTTTTTTTTTTGGTGGTACCAGGGATTAAACCCAGGGGTATTCTACCTCTGAGCCACACCCCCAGCCCTATTTTTTATTCTTTATTTTGAAACAGGGTCTCACTAAGTTACAGAGGGCATCACTAAGTAGCTGAGGTTGACCACGAACCCCCAATCCTCCTATCTCAGCCTCCCAAGTACTGGGATTACAAGCGTTCACCACCACGCCGGCTCAGCACACTTTTTTTTTTTAATGCAAAATTCACAGTATCTGCTACAAAGAATTCACAACTTATAAATGTTAATAAAAGGAGAAATGTCAACATGAGTAACATTTTAAACCTTTAGTTATATAAAAATTTATGAAGGGAAAACTTCTAGAGGTAGATATTATGCCATTTAATTATTAGGAATCTTTTTGATCAGCCCCATTACTAACTCTATTAATAGCCGAATTAGCCTGTCAGGCATACACTGTTCATTGAAGTTTCATTGTGAATAGCAAGCTATACTTAGGGTTGCTTTTTAAGCAAATTAACAATGCCACTTCCTAAAATTATCCAATTACTTGGATACTTTTCCAATGAAAAATCAGAAAGAATAGGCCATTGTATGGACTAACTTTATGTGTCAATTCAGCTGGACCACAGCGTCCAGACACATACATGGTCAAACATTATTCTGGATGTTTCAGTGGGGGTATTTTGGATGATCTTAAGATTTAAATCAGTAGATTTTGAATAAATTGCCCTCTATAATGTGGGTGGGCCTCACCCAACCAGTTGAAGGACTGGATAGAACAAAAGACCGGCCTCTCCTGAGCAAGAGTGAATTTTGCAGCAGACTGCTTTCAGACCTCATCTGCAACATTACTCAAGCCTGGGTGTCCAGGCTGCTGACCCAGATTTTGGACTTTCCAGTCTCCATAATCATGACAGCCAATTCCTTAAAATAAATCTCTTTCTATATAAATAAACACATCCTATTGGTTCTGTTTCTCTAGAGAATCCTGACTAAAACAGCCATATACATAGAGTTATGCACTGTATAACATTTCTGTCTATGGCCGACCACTTACATGATGGGGATCCTGTAAGATTATAATGGAGGTGGAGAAACCCTGTTGCCTAGTGACACTGTAGCCATCATAACTTTGTAGCATAATGCATTATTTATGTGTTCATGATGAGGCTGTTATAAACATATCTCTGGAGATGCAGTCCATGTAAAAGTATAGCACATTCAATTATGAACACTATACAATACTTGATAATGATAATGAACAACTATTACTGGTTCAATCCCTAGTATCCCCCTCCCAAAAAAGAAGAAGAAGGAGAAGGAGGAGGAGAAGAAGGAGGAGGAGGAGGAGGAGGAGGACGAGGACGAGGAGGAGGACGAGGAGGACAAGGAGGAGGAGGACGAGGACGAGGAGGAGGACGAGGAGGACAAGGAGGAGGAGGACGAGGACGAGGAGGAGGACGAGGAGGACAAGGAGGAGGAGGACAAGGACGAGGAGGACGAGGACGAGGACGAGGAGGAGGAGGAAGAGGAGAAGGAGGGGAAAGCAAGGATATTTAAAATAAAATTTCAGGCTGAGACAGGAGGATCACAGGTTCAAGAATAGCCTCAGAAAGTAGCCAGTCAGCAAGACCCTGTTTCAAAACAAAAAAATAAAAAGCGCTGGGGGTGTAGCTCAGAGGAAGAATGCCCCTGGGTTCAACTCCCAGTACCAAAATAAAATATATAATGGCTGTACCAATAAGTGTATTTACCTACAGCCATTTTTTTCTCAAACAGCCTGTGTATTTTTTGCTTGTTTGTTTTTTGTTTTGTTTTATTTTATAGTACTGGGGTCAAACAGCCTATGTAAGATCATTTATTTTATTAATCACAACTATCTAAGGTATTAGTTAAGATGCCTTGGGCACATGTAACAGAAAACAACTCGTGCTGCCTTTAGAAAAAACAAAAATGAACTAGGCATGGTGGCGCAAGCTTGTAATCCCAGTACTTGGGAGGCTGAGATAGGAGGATTGCAGGTTTGTCAGGCTCAGCTAGTTAGTGAGGCCCTCCACAACTTAGTGAGACCCTGTTTCAAAAATAAAGAATAAAAAATAGGGCTGGGGTGTAGCTTGGAGGTAGAATGCCCCTGGGTTCAATCCCCAGTACCGCGAAAAAAAAAGTATTTATTACAAGGACACAGACCATAATATTCAATGTTGGAAATTCAACCAGGCTCTAGAAAAAGACTGGGAGTAAGAACTGAAAAGCCATCAGAACCCAAGAAGTTCTCTTTGGACCCACTTTGTACTTTTCTTTCCACAGGATGGCAGTCTCTTGTCAGCCCACCTGGGAGGAGAGCATAGGCCATTCTCAAATGTCTGAGTTTACATATGTATCATGGCCAAACTGACTATCTTTATCCTTCTCAAATCCTTAAAAAAAGAAAAACCTCACTGGGTCAATTTAGATCAGATATGGGCAACCTGCTGCCTGCAATCCATTCCTGTGAGCAAGGAGGCATTCAAATAAATATATATTTATTAGTTTTTCGTAGGCTAGGAAGGCCTACTGAATAATCCCTACTACAAATAGGTAGGACTATGCAAACCCAGTTTCTCTCTCAAATTCAACAAAATAATGAATTGTCCCTCCTTTCCTGGGATGAAGTAACTAAAGGAGCAGAGAAAATCCCAAAAGGCTAAAAATAAAAAGAACAATCTCCCTCCACATAGAAATATCATTTCTACGCCGGGCGTGGTGGCGCATGCTTATAATCCCAGTACTTGGGAGGCTAAGACTGGAGGATCCGGGTTTGCTGCCAGCCTCAGCTACTTAGTGAGGCCCTCCGCAAGTTCCTGAGACCTGGTTTCAAAATAAAGGATAAAAAATAGGGCCGGGGGTGTAGCTTGGAGGTAAAATGCCCCTGGGTTCAATCCCCGGTACCACAATAAAAAAAAATATCATTTCTAGCCCGGCATGGTAGCACATGCCTGTAATCCCAGTGACTTGGGAGGCTGAGACAGAGGGATAAAAAATGCAAGGCCAGCCTCAGCAATTTAGTGAGATACCATCTCAAAATAAAAAATAAAATAGGGATGAGGATGTAGCTCAGTGGTAAAGTGCCCCTTGGTTCAATCCCCAGTACAAAGAAAAAAAAAAGTCAGTTCTAGTGTAAGACTAAAATTAGCTGGTTTATCAATGACACATTCAACTAGACTTCTGTGCCAAAATCCACTTGTAGAATACAATGTCACTCTAAACAATGTGTGCCCACTCTCCTTCCCTCAATGTTTTGCTTAAATTCTATGGGTTATATAAGTTGAGCTAAAACTATTTTGTGCTTAAAATAACATAAAGCATGTAGGTTAATAATAAATCAATTTGTGCTTATAGACTTTAGATGGAAAAGGCAAACTATTTAAATGTTAACTTTAAGGAGTCTCTGAACTGATAACTATCTGTTGTTTTGTTAGGTTTTACTTTCCCCTGAGGATTTGCTAATCTACTGCATGAACTTATCAGTAAGTATGAGACATCTTGCATAGGAAAAATAAATCACTTTCATATATAAATTCAAAGGATAAATGTTTAAAAAAGAATGTTAAGTACAGTTACTGCAGAGTTTCCCTTTAATGATGAAAAATTTGCTAGACTGAGTTCTAGGAATACCTAAAATCCAAATCTTCTTCCCTAGCAGATAATAATTCATCTTAAGTAGGCTTTCTCTAAATATATTCTCCTAGTCTCATTGTTCAACATTATCTGTTAAGTTTAACCATAGATGCTTAAGTTACATTTTTTTCCCATAAATGGTGTTAAGCAAAGGTATTCTAAAGAGGGAAATGCACAATGCAAGGTAGAAATAAATTCTGATTTTACTTCTTATTCTTTCTCTGACATTGGAAAACTTACTTCAACTTCTTGTACTGTAAATTTTCTACAATGGCAATGCCTCATAGCCCTGTCATAATAAAAAAATTAAATGTGAATATTTAGCAAATATAAAAATTATCATGATGGCTAGTGTTACTGTTGGTGATGTTGATGTGCTTATGAGAACTGTGTTAGCTTTCTTTTGCTCTGAAAAAATACCTGAGATAAACAGCTTAAAGGAGCAAAGATTTATTTTGGTTCATGGTCACTTGGCTCCTTTGCTTTGGGGCTTTGGCAAGGCAGAACATCATGGTGGGGAGCAGGTGGGGCAGAACTGCTCACCTATGGCAGCCAGGAAGCAGAGAGAGAGAAAGACAAACTGACCAGTGACAAGATACACCCTTCTAGGGTATATCCCAGAGACCTACTTCCTCCAACCAGGCCCCACCTCCTATAGTTTCCACCACCTCACAATAGTCTACTCAACTATGAACCCATCAATAGACTAATCCACTGATGAGGTTAGAGCCCCAATCACTTCCCAAAAGCCCCACTGAACACTACTGCTTTGGGGACCAAGTCTTCAACACATGAGCTTTTGGGGGACACTCCAGATCCAAGCCATAACAGGAACACAGACATTGTTTGCCCTACACTTGACTTCCAGAAACTCAATCTTTAGGGTCTCAAGGTAGTTAAGACTATCTGCACTTATATAACGTGTTATAGCTTTTAATAATTTATGTAAATGTTATTCATTTAATCCACAAAAATATTATGTGGTAAAGGTGTTATCATCCAAGGAGACAGAAGCTCTGAGATGTCAAGTGATTTGCCCAAGTTCACACAACTGGTAGTAAAACTAGAACTTAAAGCTCAGATTCAAATACTATTTTTTGATTCCAGGTCCAGCATTTTCCTTGACTGTGATGGAACTAGTCTGATGTTTAAAGAAGCTTCGAATCCTATTTTTCACCCTAATTTTTATCTCCATTAAATAGAAATGTCTTGATGGAGGAAGCAAGATGGCGACGGAGTAGGAGCCCCTGAACGAGCCTGTCTCAAAACTGTCTCAGAATCGCATCAGGGACTCAGAAATAAACAACATCGCACAGACACAAAAGACCCAAAACCCTAAATCCAGTAACCCAAGTACGAATACGCAGACACAGAGGCTACCAGCTCCAGAATTCCTCAGAAAGCTGCAAG
>PVJS01052171.1:0-13709 GCA_004027185.1 Glis glis
CGCCCCCGGCCCTATTTCTTATGCTTTATTTTGAAACCGGGTCTCACGAAGTTGCAGAGGGCCTCACTAGGTAGAGAGAGAGAGACAGAGAGAGAGAGAGAGAGAGAGAGAGCGAGAGCTGAGGCTGGCCGCGAACCCGGATCCTCCAGTCTCCACCTCCCAAAGTACTGGGATTACAAGCGTGCGCCACCACGCCCAGCTCTGAGTTTTATTTTTGTACTTATTGTATTTGAATGAAAATTTCATTGCAAATTGTGCATGATTTGTGCAGAAAACACATCAGATTCTTGGAAAAATTTAAATACCTCTAAAATTAAATCCAAATACAAATGGCAAGTTATACCTTGCCATGGTATGACAACCTTCACAAAGCATAACTAACTGAGTAAACTTCTGACAAGCGGTTTTGATTTGCTCGAGTGCTGCTCGTGTAATCAACAGCAGTCAAGAAATTAGCTTGTAGTGCTGGAGTAACATATGTTTTCTTTGATTTTAATTTGATTAACCTCAGTCTATTTAATGTCAAATTTTCTTTTTATATTGGCTAATGTTTAGCCAGAAATTTCAGTCTAGTTTTTTAGCTTGGTTTTTTTTTACCTCATTTAAAAATGAAAATACATCAATTAAAGAAAAAGAAACTATGAACCAAGTGTGGCGGCACATGCCTGTAATCCTAGTACTTGGGAGGCCGAGACGGGAGGATCACAGGTTTCAGGCCAGTCTCACCAACTTAGCTGGATCCTGTTTCAAAATACAACAATAAAGAAGTGCTGGGGATGTGACTTGGAGGTAGAATCTTCCTGGGTTCAATACCCAGTCCCCCCAAAAAAAAGAAATATGAAAGTTTATCAGGAAGCTATCAATTTTATGACAACATTCTACTAATTACAAAAGTCAAGCAGAAACTTTCATAAATGTTCAACAAGTGATCAACCTATTTATAATCTCATATTATTGTGGTTATTTACATATATTTCATTTATTATTATACAACTCACATTTGACTTTGCCTGTTCTGTACTTATTCTTTCTTGTTTTCAATAACTTTCATATAAATTTCAGATACTTATAAACAATATAGGAAAAATACTAATTTTATTTAATAAATAAATATTCGAACCATGAGTTTTGTTTTATAAAACAAAGAAGTTTGAAGAGAAAAAGTTCCAGTATGACCTTCTTAGAAGACAGAAACCCTCCCACGGCTACCGGGTACTATTGGACTATATCTAACTTGGAATACTTCATGTAAGTTCCTCATTTTGACCACCAGAGAGACTTGAGTTTTCATAAAATGAAGAGAGGAGGGAGAGAGACAAACAGACACAGAGAAAGAGAATCAGAAATAGAGAATGAGTGATTATAGCTTCAACCTTAGCCTTCCATTTTTATCGAACTCACTCCAAGGAAACACTTAGGTGTTTCAAACTATTAGTGAGTTTATTTGTAAGCACACAATCCAAATGTAATTTTGTTTGCCTACACATTTGGAATGTTTTATTTAATTTTAAAGATGATTGTATTTTTTTCTAAAATATCTCATTTGATTTTTCATTCTCTTTCAAACCATTGGTTACAAGTTAGTGAGATTTTCAAAAATTGAAAAAAAATTAAAGGCATTAAAACCTTAGTAGTGAAGGCAATGCTGAATCTCCATCCTCAACATCATTACCATGATTAGGAATTCTTAGTTTGTAGATCATTGGTTGGTCCCAACATGTTCTGGCATTAATTTCTGGCAACAAAATTAATTTGAAACAGTAAGGGTAAATAACCTTGTTCCTCAGTGAAGCACGAATAACCCCTTCATTTAACCCTTATGCACCACTGACCACTGACTTCGTATGGCAAGGGCCAGCATGTAAACAGCACTCCCTAAAGTCATTCTTTTTTTTTTTTTTTTGGTGGTACTGGGGATTGAACCCAGGGGCATTCTAACTCCAAGCTACATCCCCAGCCCTATTTTTTATTCTTTATTTTGAAACAGGGTCTCACTAAGTTACGGAGGGCCTCACTAAGTAGCTGAGGCTGTCTGTGAACCCAGATCCTCCAGTCTCAGCCTCCCAAGTACTGGGACATTCTGTTCAACAACCTGGACGGTTGTGCACAGTGGCTCATCTGCAGTCTCCATTGGATATAATAGGAAAAATTCTCTAATATTTATAACATTTCTTTTTATTTCAGAGATAATATGCTAAACTCTTGTGGTGTTTTTTTCACATAAAACTCCAAGCAATACAAAAATTCTTATTACCATTGCCTTATGAAGGCTAAAAGCAAGACACAAACTGATATGTTTAACAATGCAAAGTACGCATTAAAATTTCCATATTATAAAAGCTAATGTTGTGAGGTAGTGTCCCAATCAAGACCAATCAGACCACCAAAGGTGTTAACTGAAAGCCTTTCTTGCTGATCCATCAGGACTACACATAGCACGAATGCCAGGTGCAGTGCCCAGCTGCCTCCGAGCCCTCCTTAGATACAGGACAGCCACAAGCCAGGGGTGTAGAGTTTGGCTTCCCATAGCAGGTTCCCATGGCAGGAGTCCCAGCTGTTGCTTCCCACAGTAGAGCAAGCAAGCATCATGAGCATACAAAAGCAAGAACATAGCTGTTAGCAATGACAGTGCAACAATAACAGTAACATATTGTTGTTACCCATTACCCTGCCAACATCCTGGTTTGATTTTTCCATGGCCAACTTCCCTGTTTTAGGGTCAGGTTGGGGTCAGTGTGAGTGACAATATGGAGTCACTTTAGCTAACAACTTTTTAGCTATCACACTCTACACATCATCACACTAAAACTTGGCGACAACTAAGCATTGGTATTTAATGACTAACCTGGGTGATTCGGCAGTGTGGGATTCTGCAATACTCTTGATTCCTTCCCCCATAGTATGTTGAGTGTGACCATCAAGAGATGCAAAGAGATAAAAGAGAAGCCTCGTTTGGAGTAATGGTCCTTGGTTTCTAACCCTAAGCTAAAATTGGAAAATTTGAATAATTATATGTATGACAATCGTATCTGAAAAAATATAGTAAGTTGTTTAAAAACAAAAGAAAAAAATCACAGTGTGAAAGTCAACGACCTCTGGAAGCAGTCTCAAGTGAATGTTTCAACATAATTTGCCCTATCTTTTTAATCTTATTATTTTGACTAATAATGTATTTCCTCCTTGCTTCTATTACTGAAGTTATTATTATGCCCTACATTTTATTTTTTCCTAATATAGAAGCTTAGAATTCAAATGCTATTATATTGCTTCATTAAAATAAAGAAAAAGTGCAGGAAGAAAAGTAATAAATTTTTGCAATAATAAAAACTCACTTGAGATTACATAGTTTAAAAAATCCTGTTTTAAAATTTATCAGTGATATAACTCCCCTCAACCTTTAGATGAAACTTCATCACACTTGAGTGGGCTTTAGGTTTCCAGAAGAAAAGAAAAAGTGTGTGTGTGTGTGTGTGTGTGTGTGTGTGTGTGCGTGTGTGTGTGTGTGTGTGTAAGATAAGGAGAGATGCTACACATTTGTACATTTGATATGTAGTGCTGGCCATGAACTGTGATGAAACCATGTGTGTGAAGTGGATTTGTGGTGGTGAATCACAACCATTTGCAAAGTTTATTCCATATGGTTTTCAGATGTCTTTATGTGTTTGTGGTTGATAGCAGTTACTAAGAAAAAAAAGGCTTACCGGGCACGGTGGCACACACCTGTAATCCCAGTACTTGAGAGGCTGAGATGAGAATCGTAGGTTTGAGGCCAGCCTCAGCAACATAGTGATTCCCTCAGCAACTTAGTGAGACTTGTTTCAAAATAAAAAATAAAATAGGGTGGGGATGTAGCTCAGAAGTAGAATGTCCCTGGGTTCAATCCCCAGTACTACAATAAAAAAAAGAAAGACCTAAATTAAGGAGGTTATTGGGACAAGCTTTAGTCATGAGGATATAATTGATATTCCCAGACTTTTGTTTCTGTGGGCCAGATCCTTGATTGCCAGACTTTATTGATCAATTGCCTATTTACTTAATCACTGAGAAAAGAACACCAGAGATCACATGAATGAATTCACTTAGATGCTCTTGCTTGCCTCCGTTATGTAAGAGTTAACATCTTTGCCTGCAGTGCACTGGTTTTAGTAATCTAATTGATTAGGTAGAGGTTGCAGCTTTAGAGTCAGTGAAACTCTTAATGATACAATGTCACAACCCTCCAACCCCTACCTCTCAGGATGACCACTAATCTAACAGGGTCTAGAGGTGCTGAGAAGACAAGCCGGGATTCTAAAGGAGGTCACAGGAAGTGATGGTGAGAAGGGCCAATCTATTCTTGTGTCCTAGGTTTATGCATTTATTTAATAGCATTTATGCTATTAAAGTAAAAATGTCACCTTGTTTAATAAAACCTAAAACCTGTAGTTAGTGACCCTTAGCCCACACCTTAGCTAATCCTTTCTCAGGCCATTCCAACATTTTGCAAGAAAATTGCTTGATACAATATTCTTGCAGATGATATAATAAATGTTTGATAGAAACAATGGATCCTGTGCAAACTTCTATGGGTTCTTCATTATAGAATGAGTGAGTGCCTTGGTAGATGGTTATGTTATATGGAATCTCATGGTGGTAATTCAAGGACTGTATAAGTTCTTAGATAGTAGTGATGGCAAAGGCATAGCAAAAACACATATTCTTTTTGTTTTTCAGTACTGAGAATTGAACCCAGGGGCATTCTACCTCCAAGCTATACCCCCAGCCCTATTTTTTATTCTTTATTTTGAAACAGGGTCTCACTAAGTTGCAGAGGGCCTCGCTAAGTAGCTGAGACTGGCCGCAAATCTGTGATCCTCCTGTCTCAGCCTCCCAAGTACTGGGATTACAAGTGTGCGCCACCGCGCCCGGCTGACAGATTCATTTTTAAAATAGCAGTTAATTCCAGCAGAGACAAACCTGTGATTTCTTCCACAGTGGAAGAGGTTGGATATAATTGACTTGCTAACAAGTGACTGGCTAACAAGTACTGACCCACCATACTGTTGGGTCAGTAAAAGTTGCTAACAGGTAAGGTATTCCGCAGCATTTCTAGTTTTACTTATCTCAGTGAAAGAGTCCCAGTAGAATTTTGGTTTCATACTTCGTTTCTATTTCTAACACTAGAAATGGCATTGTTCTTGGGCTCTTGAATAAGCAGAGGGTGTGGGTGGGGTGATAGATAGAGATAGGCTGACATCCACAACCAAGTTATTGTATCTGATTACCAAGAGCCTCTTCTACAGTGGTTTCCCAGGAAGTCACTGACAAAACGAGGATATTTTTGTCCATCTCGATAGGTCCATACTCATGCTTCTTCCTCAGATTTTCTTGTCTTTAATCTTACAATCTTGCTATTTTTCAGGTCTCAAGCCATCTGCCACTGCTCAGGATTGTTAGAGAGAGACAGAGATAAAGAATTTTACTTCAGTCTACTTTTCCCTCTGCAAAAATAATAAAAAAGTATACTGCAGTACTTCCTGAGAATTTTCCTCGTAGGGATTAGGAAAAGTATCTTGAAAAGTATTTCCTTGAAGTATCTCCCCAACCAAAGCAACATACTTTTACTCACACCAACATATAACACCAATACATTTATGAACCAGGCCAAATATTTCTTTTTCTATCCATAGATTGAAGATACCTCCCCACTATCCCATTCAGTTTTAAAGTGGGAGCTGAAGAAAAGATTGTAGTACAACAAAAAATGGATGGCATAGTTGGTTCGTGCCAACTATTTATGTAATTTACTTTTGGTTTCTGGACCTGCACAGGCTCCATGCCAAATATGTCATTTCTAGTCTATGATAGATTGATAGTTCTGCTGCTCAACAATGTGACTTCAATGAGCTGACAATATCAGCTTACCATGGGCAGCTTCAGGTTGACAGTCACTTGATGGCTCAATCTGGCACTTAGTTTCAAGTAGACTCCAGTAGTACAAAAGAATGTGCTTTTTAAGTGCTATAAACAATATACACTAAAACTCTGCAAATGTCCTATTGGGGTTTGTGAGAGTCTCCAAAAGGCTTCTCTATCTACTGGATTTCATAGCCTGAGTACAAATACTGCTTGCACTGAAAACTGAACTTGATCCCTCTCATGCTCTGGGTCCCACCTAAAACTTGAATCTTCCAAGTCACCCAATGAAAGCATCAGAGCGTTAGCCATTAAGTGTGGAGAATCTAGCTCTGAAATCCAAAGAGGTATGCCAAAAGCTGGGCTGTTTTATTTGCAGAAACCATAAGGTGGAGAGGACATCCTCCAGATCATTGAACCCTTAAAACATCCTTGATATGCCGGGCCCTGAATGTTTGTAGGATTTATCTTCAACCGTCTGTCATACAATATATTTGTAGGGCATCCGCGGTACTTGCCATTCAGTCTTCATGTCTATTTAACATGTCACAAGTATAATGGACCACTGTGATGTTCTGCAGAATGTCAGAACAATTGCAGTCCTTGAAGATCATATGACAAGGACAGAGGAAAGTTGATGAAGCCCTGGAGCAGAACAGTGAACTACAAACTAGTGTTTTTCCTTTGAGAAACAAAATTCTTTTTTTTTTTTTTTTGCGGTACCGGGGATTGAACCCAGGGGCGTTCTACCTCCGCGCTACACCCCCGGCTCTATTTTTTTATACTTTATTTTGAAACTGGGTCTCACAAAGTTGTGGAGGGCCTCACTAGGTAGAGAGAGAGAGACAGAGAGAGAGAGACAGAGAGAGAGAGCTGAGGCTGGCCGAGAACCCGGATCCTCCGGTCTCCGCCTCCCAAAGTACTGGTATTACAAGCGTGCGCCACCACGCCCGGCGTAAACAAAATTCTTAATTCTTCATTACTTACTAAGGTTAAAAAGAATGTATTTGCTATATCAGTAGCTACACACAAATTTCCTGAGTGGTATTGATCAATAAAGACCAATAAAGATATCACATCTCATAGAGCAGCTGTGATTAAGGCTGGCACTTACTAAGTTTATAGTATACCTTTACCTGCTATTATCTAGTGGTTTTTACCTTGTTTTGTTTTTTGTTTTTGCCACACATGGAACATGATGGATGTTGGTAACATTAACCTTTGCATACTTTAAGTTTTTGAAGGGCATTAATCAATGCCAGTGTACAATATTGATTGTGATTTACTATCTTCAACGGAGTCAGCATTTTACAAAGTCTTTTCTGTAATAATCCTTCTTACATCAAAAGTCAGAGAAGCCTGGAGAAATGGCTAGAGTGAATTCATGAATGCCCTTGACCACCTTGACCCTCGCAGGGGACTTGGGCTAGGACTCTATTTTCAATGACTTTCATATACCCAACTCTTACTGTAGCCTCCATAGATTAAGATCTATAAATTTTCCTTTTATACTGTATTCCTACTCTGTTAAATGTCTTCATGTTTCATTGGGGGAACTATTTGGAGACAATTAACCATGTAAATGTGTGATGGTACTACAAGGTCTAACTTAAGGAGATATAGCCTCCCTTAAATTGATGGGCTCTGTTTATGAGAGCCAGCTCAGATTAGAAAAATGGGTGAAGTAGACATTTCCATTGTAGTATATATGAAAGAAACTCCCTCCCTATTCCCACTCCCTACCACACCTCCAAAACACCTAAAAAATATAAAAAAGAATGTATTTCTTACTATGCAAGGGAGAACTAATCTTCAAAAATAGTGTGTCTCTGAACAATGATTTTATATAGAGTTCAAGAAGTGTGGAATTCAAGGATTGGGTAATATTCATAGATACACATCTACTGTAACAGCCTGTTGTTGATTGAAAGAGCCGGCAAGAAATG
The DNA here is from genome assembly GCA_004027185.1 of Glis glis. NCBI lineage: Eukaryota > Metazoa > Chordata > Mammalia > Rodentia > Gliridae > Glis > Glis glis. The sequence goes on from PVJS01052171.1 coordinate 7,842, forward strand.
TGCACTGTTACTGATTGGTCAGCTGCAGTGGCATGGGTACTGAGGCAAAGCTGTCACTGATCAATTGAGATGGGTTTTAAACGGCCATAGCAGTACTTGTTCATGAATGGGGCAAAAAATTGAGAGAAGAATCAATATTTTCATTTGTGAAGTTTCAGAGGGGATCTTTTGTTCTCAAGCAGTGGACAACCTTCTGCTCACCACATTTTTTTGCTAATTACATAAGAAAAGTATATACTATTCACTATCCATCTGTCTTTCCTTTAGAAACACCATGACTTGGTAGCCATTGTCACAGACCACTGTGGCCAAGACTCCCTCATTAACTTTTTGCATGATGAAGGTCATTATATGCATGCTTCTGCTCCTCTGAAATCTTACCATCCTTAATGACATTAGAGAACTCAGTTTCATGGCAGCTCCTGCTACTGTCACACTTAACTTCTGGGAATTGTGTACTGAGATTCTCAGGGATGCCACTGACATCCCTCACTTAGGAGTTTCTCAAGGCCTTAATAAAAGTAGTTTCCAAGGAGCATAGTCAGACGTTCAATATGGAATACACTTCCTTACTTGGCCACATACATGCAGATACAACCATCATCATTTCCAAGCTCTAAGAAGCTTATCTCAGCAGTGTACAAGCCCAAGTGTTCTTGCTAGGTAGGTTGCTAAGTCTTGAATCATAGGCAAGTGAATCTGAGCAATATAATCTGGGGAAAGAAAGAAATTAAGGGTTAAGAGTTTAGCTCAGTGGTGACGCTGGGCGTGGTGGCACACACTTGTAATCCCAGTACTTTGGGAGGCGGAGACCAGAGGATCCGGGTTCGCGGCCAGCCTCAGCTCTCTTTCTCTCTCTCTCCCTGTCTCTCTCTCTTTCTCTCTCTACTTAGTGAGGCCCTCCGCAACTTCGTAAGACCCAGTTTCAAAATAAAGTATAAAAAATAGGGCCGGGGGCGTAGCGCGGAGGTAGAACGCCCCAGGGTTCAATCCCCGGTACCGCAAAAAAAAAAAAAAAAAGAGTTTAGCTCAGTGGTGGTAGAGTGTTTACCCAATATCAACGAATCCTTGGGTTCTATTTCCAGCAGCCCCCCCCCAATTAAGAGGCTATATTGAAATTTTTAAAAAATGATTTGAGTCAAGCGTGGTGGCGCACACTTATAATACCAGTACTTGGGAGACTGAGACTGGAGGATCCAGGTTCACGGCCAGCCTCAGCTACTTAGTGAGGCCCTCTGCAACTTAGTGAGACCTGTTTCAAAATAAAGATCAAAAAGTAGGACTGGGGGTGTAGCCCAGAGGTAGAATGCCCCTGGATTCAATCCTCGGTACTGCCAAAAAGAAAAAAATGATTTGTAGATAACATGTTTCTTTTATCTGGTAAAATCTAGAGAATCAATTAGAACATTGCCATAAGTGTTGATAAAATTTAATAAGGTGCATGGGTACAAGATTATTATTAAAAGCACTGTCTTTTTTATTTACAAATAAAAAGTTTGAAAATAGAATGAAAATAAAGGCCTTGTGATTGCATATAAATTAAAATATCTGGAAATAAAATTAAATGAAATGTGCTGGGTCTGTATGAAGAAAATGTTAAAATCATAAAGTATGCTTGAATAAAAAGAAAAGTATAAATATTTTCTAGAATAGGCAGTCAGGATCTTACTGATTAATTCTAAGATTATCTGTAAATTCAATACATTTCTCATTAAAAGGGGATTTTAAAGAACATCAGATAATCTGATTCTATAGCTAATTAGGAAAGAGAAGCTAAAGAAAAAATTCTGAAAAAGAATAACTTCAATGGTGTAGCCTTACCGGATATTAAAATATATTATAGAGCAACAATAAATAGACTCAAAGTTCAGTGGAATTGAATGATAAGTCCAGGAAAAAAATCATATGTATGTTGAAAATTTTCTATGATAATCTTTCAAATAAGTGGCGAAAAGTATTATTCTGAGAGTGATTTTGTTATAACTTAGTCAATATATTGAGTTCACTGGTGTTTAATATATTTATTCTATTTATATTATTTTAGTGGTTATATGATCATTGAATATTTTAAACTCTAAAACATGAACTAATGACTCTAATTAGTTGATTAGTTAATCAATATATTTCCAAGCTATAGTAGGGCCTTGAAACATTAGACCTCTTCTCAACCATATGTCTTACATGTCACTGTTTTCTAGGTTTCCTAGTAACACAAAATTATTACCATCATGTTTCAGGATCATTGTTAATGCTATCTGTAATCATTACCTATGTGATAGTTGGTCTGGTTTGTCAACTTGACCCTCCTAAGATCACGTGACTTTGGTTGTGTAACAGCAGATTGAACTGGAAGTCCTGCCCTAAATGTGGGCAGCAGGGTTCTGATAGGTGCAGGACTTAGATAAAAGAAGGAGAAAGCCACCTAGAGGGAGCCGCGACTCTTCCTGAAGAAAATGCATCTGCTCTCGTCTGAGATCGTCGGTCTCCAATTCTGCCGTTTCCTTGAAGAGCTTCTTGATCTGCTCTCGTCTGAAATCATCGGTCTCCAGCCTTCGAACTGAAACTTCACCATCGTTTCTCCAAAGAGCTTCCTTATCTTCACATCTTGGACTGGACTAAATTGGTGGTTGCTTCAATCCTAAGGCTCCAGCTCTTAGACCGCCCGACCAGCTACTGATTCCTCTGATTCTTCACGTGCAGTCGAAACTCAGGACTACATTGTGAGCTGATCTAATAAATCCTTTTTTTTCATTCTGTGAATTCTGTTGATCTAGTGAACCCTGGCCAATACAACCTATATAATTTATCTCACCGAATAAGCATTTCTTAGTATTTTTATTTGATATTTTTCTTTTTTTTCTTTTTTTTTTTTAAGATCGTATACCCTACCCTCTTTCTAGGTCAAAATCCTCTCTTGATAAAATATATCCAATAGTACATTCTGCAATTACCTACACATGTCACTTCTACCAGCCCTTGCTTTTATGTTTTAAAATCCTCAATTTGCCTTAATTCTAATTGTAGTCAGGCTGACTCTTAATTTTCTAATTATTTGTTTCTCTGAGCTGAATTTTGGATATTTGTCTCAAATCTGTCTTTAGAAATCATTAAGTTTCATTTCCTTCAAATACATCTATTCTATTCATTAATTCATTTATTCATTTAAATATTAGTGGCTATATTTCATAGTTATAGATTTCTTTATAATTTTAATTTGGCTCTTTTTCCGATATTTTTTTCTTTTTTATCTTTTTTTGCAGTTCTTGTCTTAGAGTTTGTATTTCTTCTTAGTGAATATATTTCAGGCAAGTTTATTTTCTTTTCTGTATTGTTTATTTATTATTTATTTATTTATTTTTATTGGTGCATTGTAATCATACGATGATTCATACAAAGTTCAGGATGATATAGGCACACATGCACACAGCACTCATTGAGCCCTCCCCCCCCCCGTTCCCACCCTATTCTCTTCCACTCCCCTCCTTCCCGTGCTCAGCACAGTGATTGACTTTATAAGTTTGTGAATGTACATCGTGTCCATTAAGGTGTTTCCCTCTCCCCCTCTCCCATCTCCCTCAGTTAGGTCATCTTTTTCACTCAGCTAAGATTTCTCCTTTGTCTGGAGTCCCTCCTATGTCCCATTTTCTCTCTAGCTTCCGCATGTTAGGGAGAGCATCTGACTTTTCACTTTTTGTGACTGACTAATCTCACTTAGCATAATGTTCTCCAGTTCCATCCATTTCCCTGCAAACAACATAATTTTGTTCTTCTTTATGGTTGAGTAAAATTCCAATGTGTACATCTCCCATAGTTTTGTAATCCATTCATCTGTTGATGGACATCTCAGCTGGTTCCATAGTTTGGCAATTGTGAATTGTGGAGCTATAAACATAGATATGCATGTTTTACTCTGATAGTTGGGCTTTCATTCTTTTGGGTAGATACCAGGACTGTTATTGCTGGGTTGTATGGTAGGTTCATTCCCAGTCTTCTGAGTATCCTCCACACTATTTTTCAAAGTGGTTGCACTAATTTGCAATCCTACCAACAATGTATTAGAGTTCCTACTTCTCCACATCCTTGCCAGCTTTTGTTGTTGTTTGTTTTTTTAATGATTGTCATTCTAATTGGGGTTAGGTGAAATCTCAGGGTAGTTTTGATTTGCATCTCTCTGATTGATAATGATGCTGAACATTTTTCATACATTTAGTTTTGGGCATTTTCATGCTTTGTAAGGGTTTGTTTTATGTTTTAGGAGACATATTTAATGAGGTTTTGTTTAATTTTTCAAGGTTGGGCTAAGAGATTCTTTTATGTTTCATTGGCCACTCAAATCCCAAATAAAGACAGACAACCTTCTTTATCAACTTCCTGGATGGAGACAATGTTGTTTGGTAATCTTTCATAAAGTTTATTAATGATTATTATTTCCAAATTTTGGTCTCAGAAAACCCACATCCTCATCTTCTGCCATAATATGGATATTTAATTCAAGCTCCTATTTTACTACAATTAAATATTTTCCTACTCCTCAAACTACCATAGTCCTATCAGTTAAAGTTCCATTTTTACTCCTCTGAATTTTAGTTGTCTTTATATATCCATACCCAGGGATTTCTTTGCTTAGGTGAAAGCTGAATTTTGTATTTTAAAGAATATTTTTATGCATTAACATTTCCTCATGGTTTTAGAGGGGTATTTTAAAATAATTTGTTTTTCCATATTTAATAAAATATTTATGATTAAAAATTTCAAACAATTGAAATGCTTATTTTCAACAGAAAATTCAAACAATTATCTGCTTATTTTCAACATAAAATAAGCAAAATAATACAATATGAACCTCCATATATTTATCATTTAATCTGAACAATATTATTTTATCTATATAATATTATTCTATGTATTTCTAAAATATGTTATAAATTTGAAATGATTTCATCTACAAATAGTACTACATGTAATATGGAAAGAAAAGGAGTTTTTCTTTGGAAACAAACACAACACTTTTATCATACCTAAAATTATTCATAATATCTTAATATCACCAAATATGTAATTATTTTCTCTATATATAAAATAGATGCACTATAAAGGTTTTTGTTGAAGAAACTGGGTCGTTTGTACTGTGTATTTTCACATAGTATAATTTAATTTATACCCCTGAGGTCTCTTATCTCCCTCAGATTGGATCTAGGTCTTTGATCTGATTTGTGTTCAATTTTTGGCAAGAATACTTCACAGGCAATATAATGTTCTTTCATCAGGAGAAACATACTGTCTATTTTTGGGATGTTAGCAGCTGTTCATATTCAATGAATAGATCCATTCACTTAGTGGGAATTAGAAAATGGTGATATTCTAAATCTATAATTAATCCTTAACTTCCTAATTGAGATATTTCTAAAAAAATGAATACTTTCCTCTTTTCCAGTGGCAGAAAGTGTATAGGAAAGTAGATCAAGATTAAGTTTTTCCCATACTTGTCAGTTTGCAAAATAATGTATTTTTCCAGCTGGGCGTGGTGGCGCACGCTTGTGATCCCAGTACTTTGGGAGGCGGAGACCGGAGGATCCGGGTTCGCGGCCAGCCTCAGCTCTCTCTGTCTATCTCTCTCTCTCTCTCTCTACCTAGTGAGTCCCTCTGCAACTTCGTGAGACCCGGTTTCAAAATAAAGTATAAAAAAATAGGGCCGGGGATGTAGCGCGGAGGTAGAACGCTCCTGGGTTCAATTCCCGGTACCGCAAAAAAAAAAAATGTATTTTTCCCTGTTATCTTTTAATGGTGACCAATAAGGTCTTTCAAAATAATATTTTAAGCCGGGCGTGGTGGCACACGCTTGTAATCCCAGTACTTTGGGAGGCGGAG
>PVJS01052172.1:0-13708 GCA_004027185.1 Glis glis
TTTTTTTACTTTATTTTGAAACCGGGTCTCACGAAGTTGTGGAGGGCCTCACTAGGTAGAGGAGAGAGAGAGAGAGAGAGAGCTAGAGCTGAGGCTGGCCGCGAACCTGGATCCTCCGGTCTCCGCCTCCCAAAGTACTGGGATTACAAGCGTGCGCCACCATGCCTGGCCTTGAACCAGGGACATTCTATCTCTGATCTCTGAGCTATATCATCAATCCTATTTTTTTTTTTTTGAAACAGGGTCTCCCTAGGTTGATGAGTCTCCTTAAGTTTTTGAAGTTGTCCTTGAACTTGTGATCCTCCTATCTCAGCGGCCCAAGTACTGGAATTGCAGGCATGCACCAATGTTCACAGCTATCTCTCCCCTTCCTTCCTTCCTTCCTTCCTTCCTTCCTTCCTTCCTTCCTTCCTTTCTTCCTGTGGTACTGGGGATTGAACCGAGGGGCATTCGACTCCTGAGCTATACTTCCAGCCCTTTTTAATTTTTGTTTTGAAACAAGATCTCCCTAAGCCTCTGAAAGTCTCACTGAGTTGCTGAGGCTGTCTTTGAACCTGCAATCCTTCTGTCTCAGCCTCCCAAGTACTGGCATTACATGCTTGAGCCACCATGCCCAGCTAACTTCTTTTTAATGGACAGATTATTTGAGGACAGGAACAGTGTATTATTATTATGATGCTTTTGTGATGTTTATAAATAATAAACTTGATTTGCACATAGTGGCAACTCAGTGCATTTGGGGGGTATTGAATTGAACATATAATCTTAGGAAAAATAATTTTTCAAAGTCTATTTTTGTGTCCCATACAGTAAATCATATTGACATTTCACAGTATTTATCTGTACATTTTAAAGCTAATGCCTTTCATTGGGAACAAAATAGAATTATCTACTAAACCCATTTCCACAGTGGGGAAAAAAGCTTTCAGGGTAACATGAATCAAAATGTCTTTTTAAATACAAAGTACAGTGACAGTAATAATTGAAGTTCCTAGAAGCAATGCGGATATAATGAGCTCGTGCCACAGCTGTCATATACTTAGTTATTAAGCACGGAGGAGCTGTTTGCTGTTTTGGATAAAAAGAGCTAGGCTCCTTGATCATTTGTTTAACTCCACTTTAGATAAAACCTTTAGAAAATAAGCTTCCATTAGTGAGAATTTCTTAAAACCACTTAACAGATGCCCGCCTTCTATTTAATGTTCTTTTTTAGGAATCTCTGTGGCTAATTTATTTCCACCTTTCATAGAACAAGGTATTTCTCCTCTCCCTCATAAAATACGTATAAAAATTATTATTATTTTCTCTAAGTTAAAAATAGGTATACACATTCATTTCTAATTTCATTCTGTTTTATTAATCTAAATTCATCACTTACAAATAAAATTTCTTCAGCCATTATGTGCCACCTTTGTATAGAAATTAGTATATTTCATAAATTATATTTTGTACTGGGGATTGAACCCAAGGGCATTCTACCTCTGAGATAGACCCCCCATCCCTATTTCATGTTTTATTTTGAAACAGGGTCTTACTAAGTTGCTGAAAGCCTTGCTCAGTTGCTGTGGCTGGTTTTGAACCTGAGATTCCCCTGTCTCAGCCTCCCAAGTAATGGGATTACAGGCATGCACCATTGTGCTCATGCCTGGCTTCATAAATTATTTAAAATAAAATATCCAAGTGGGTAGAATTTAGAATTTTTTTGCATGCAATTGATTAATCATTGTATTTTTAATTATCAGGCACTCAAAATATTTTTTAAAATTGAGTAAGTTTATTTTACCATTTCAATTATAAATAACCTATCTAAGGGATAAAGTGGTCTAGAAATATTATGTAATGGAGAAGCAGTTAGCACTGTATTAGAACATCGGTCTGAATATCAGAACACCCCAGCTCTTTGGAGAGATAGCTACTCAGTAATCGGTGTCCCTAGTAGGTGGATATGAATGAAATATATAATAATTTATTTAAAATCAAATTTAGCCGGGCGTGGTGGCCCACACTTGTAATCCCAGTACTTGGGAGGCTGAGACAGGAGGATCACAGGTTTAAGGCCAGCCTCAGCTACTTAGTGAGACCCTCCACAACTTAGTAAGACCCTGTTTCAAAATAAAAAATAAGCCGGGTGTGGTGGTGCATGCTTGTAATCCCAGTACTTGGGAGGCAGAGACCAGAGGATCCCGGTTCGCTGCCAGCCTCAGTTACTTAGTGAGGCCCTCCACAACTCCGTGAGACCCGGTTTCAAAATAAAGGAGAAGAAATAGGGCCAGGGGTGTATCTCGGAGGTAGAATGCCCCTGAGTTCAATCCCTGGTACCACCCACAAAAAAATAACGAATAAAACATAGGATTGAGGGAGTAGCTGGGAGGTAGAATGCCCCTGGGTTCAATCCCCAGTACCGCAAAAAAATTAAAAAAAACTTTAAATCTACTTACTTTGGGGTTAATAATTTTAGGATTATCATATAGCATAATGGCATGTAAAAATCATTACTACAATTACAAGCAGTACCAGTATATTGTGATAGAAACATTCACCACAGCAAGACACTCCTTCCTTCCTCCCTCCCTCCCTCCCTTCCTTCCTTCCTTCCTTCCTTCCTTCCTTCCTTCCTTCCTTCCTTCTTCTCTCCCTTTCTTTTTTTCTTCTCTTTTCTTCTTTCTTTCTTTCTCTTTCTTTTTGATACTGTCTTTCTAAAGAGTAAGGTAATTTTATCTCAAGAAGCAAAGTAAGTAATCTAGGATCATAACTCATGCATAATTTACACTCAGGTAAAGTTTTCTCACTGTTAGAAGTCATCCTTTTCTTCAGGTTATTAACTGCTAAAGAAAGGTATAATGTGGTTTATCTATAAGACAAACTGAAGTCTAATCATTTCATAGAAGTGAAAATAACTTCTTAGCATAAGAAGATGCTTATCCTCTGATGCATCTACTAAATATAGGTTCCATCACAGTTAAGAACACCCACATTACAAGTTTCTCATACATATAAATGGCCCCTTCAATTCTCCTTCCCTCTTCCTAAGTCCAACCAAGTGAATGGTTGTATTGGTCAGGGTTCACTAGACTAACAGAATTCACAGAATGAGTATATGGAAAAAGGGGTTTATCAGATCAGCTTACAATGTAGTCCTGAGTTCCGACTGCACGTGGAGAGTCAGAGGAACCAGTAGCTGGTCGAGCGGTCTAAGAGCTTTTCGGAGAAACGATGGTGAAGTTTCAGTTTGAAGGGCTGGAGGCCGACAATCTCAGATGAGAGCAGAAGATCAAGAAGCTCTTCAGAGAAACGGCGAAGTTGGAGGCCGACGATCTCAGACGAGAGCAGATGCGTTTTCTTTGGAGAGAGTCGCGCATCCCTCTACGCAGCTTTCCCCTTCTTTTATGTAAGTCCTGCACCTATCAGAACCCTGCTGCCTACATTTAGGGCAGGACTTTCTGTTTAATCTGCTGTTACACACCCAAAGTCACATGATCTTGGGTGTGTCATGATCCGGTCAAGTTGACAAATTAGATTAACTATCAAAATGGTTCATTTCCCCTGTCTTTCCTTTGACCTGAACTTGTACCTGAGAGTTAACCAAGAAGATCTGCACAGTTCCTAAGGAGTACCGCAGACTTGTCTGAAGTAAGATTTTCTCACCCCTCATCTTCATTTGCAGAGGATCTACTCCCCCTCATTTTCTTTTTCCCTAATCTTATCTTAAATTTTATTAACCTTGCACTCATGAAAAATGGTGTTCCAAGTCCATCCTTCTCTATCCTACATTATTTCCTTTTCACTTTTTTCCATCATTCTGTGCATGGGCCAAAATTCACCAAACGATGAACTATAAGAAATATGCTCAGACTGTTTTTGAATTGATAAAAATTAAGTATATATTTCAAAGGGAAATTAAATTTTATAAAGAACCATTTCCATTAACCAGTAAAGCCTTGGTGGACCACATACTCTGATTCAAAATATGAATGTAATTTATTTGCCTCCTTATAATGTAAATAATTTGATCTTCTTTAAGCCACCATTTGTAACAATAGAAATAAATATTAGTATTGTTAAATGATCTGCATTTTATTATGATAGTGTTTTTTTCTTCACTAAAATACATGTTATTTCATTCATTGTTTTTTGTGGTACTAAGGATTGAACCCAAGGGTGTTCTACCTCTGAGCCCCACCCCCAGCCATATTTTATTTTTCATTTTGAAACAGGGTCTCACTGAGTTGCAGAGAGCCTTGCTAAGTTGCTGAGGCTGGCCTCAAACTTGTGATGCTCCTATCTCAAACTCCCAAGAACTGGAATTACAAGCATGCACCACCACGCCTGACCTATGCTGCGCTCATAGGGAAACACAATCCAAGTTGGGACAAATGAATTAAAATAGAATAGATGAGCATCAGCAAGTGACTATATTTGAAAAGTACTTGGTGATTCAAAAGTTCAACTTAGAAACCTTCTAATACAATAATATTCTTCTTATTGTTCACAAGGTTTCCTGAGGTAGTTTGTAAGAAGTTTCAGAAGGAGGAAAGAGGAGTATGAACATCGTAGCTTTGGAGTAAAGTTAAGAGGCATAGTCATCGTAGAGTAGATAGTGGATCCCAACATGTACTGTGAATTGGAATCACAGAAAGGTTTATAAGTACACAGATTGGTGAGCCCCACAATCCTTAACCCTCCAGAGTTTAGGATTCAGGAGAATGTGCAATGTTAACAAGTTGTCACTGGTGCTAAGGGGACCACACTTCAAGGACCATCTGAACAGATTGTAAAGTCCCGGGACTGTGCTGCAATAAAATTCAAGTGAATTGATTCATTCTGAAGATCTGAGAGGTAGTATTGCTACTACCAAAGTGGAAGCTTTCAGCTGAGTTTATTTATAATATGTATTATGTGGAAATTTGTTTCAGCCTATTAAATAAGGCTATCCAAATTCTGATTAACTCATACGGTATTTGCACAAGGAAATAAAATTCCCCAACATCCCCGCTTTGTGGAGTAATAAACTGTTGGCCAACTACACTGCTAGATATTTTCCTCTGGGTTACTGCAGGTTTTAGTAGAGCGCTTAATTAGGGCAGTGTTTAGGGAATTCAAACTATTTACTGTTACCTACAGTGAGCTAGGCTCCATGAAGATCTTATCAAAATGAAATGAAGCTCAATGATTAGGTTTAATAAAAAGAAAAACATTAAAAGAAACTATCAGAGCTTCCAATTCTCTATGCAGAGCATGGGGATATTTGGGGGATGGCTCTGAACCTATGTCCTGCATTGGTTGCCCAGTTCATCTCTCTGTACTTTCTCTACACCATAGTCTACTTATCTCTTCTTCCTCACACTTATACCATTCTCTCATCTATCTTCAACTTCCCTTTCAGGACTCAGCCTACTCTAACCTTCCCAGGGAAGCATCTCTAATCTTCAACAAAAGCATATTCTGTTTACTCCTTGGTATCACAGCACAGGTCTCCTTTGCAGCATTTTCACTCTGAGATTATTAATTAATTATCTGTTAAATATCTTGTCTGTCTAGTTAGGTTTTATGCTCTGTGAGGGCAAACTGTCTTGGCTAGTACTGTGTTGTGTTTAACAAAATCCATTACATATTAGTATGTGTTTGGTACATTTACAGATGTATTATATATATATATATATATATATATATATGTATATTTGATAAATTTAAAGTTATTTCATCATGAAATATGCAGTTGTGATTAGTTATAAATATCTTAACTGTTATATATGTTAAATATCTTAACTGTTATTAGATGTAAATATCTTAATAAACCCCACTTTATAGTGGGAATATTTATCACAAAATAAATTAATAGATCAGCAATCAGTTTATCCATAAAAGGCTTAATAATAGTGCTATGAAATGGCTCATTAAACAGAGCTTTATCCTAAATCAACAACAAAATCTATTCTGTATTTAGGAACATAATGTCTTTTAAGCAAAAAGAAGATATGATGGTGTGAACAATGTTAGATAAACTTGGATTTGAATTCCGGCTTTTCCAGTTAACCAAATTAAGCCAGTTATTTGAATTTTATGAGCCTTGGTTTTCTGATATGTAAAGTGAGGTTAATGTTGGCAACTTTAAAAAATTGTGAATATTAGGAAAATTACATCAAACGCTTGTAATACATAATTAATAAATGTTACTTATTTTATGCATGCTAATTCAAGTCATGAACAAAGTCAAGTCATCAATAAAGGGACACTTTTATTCTTGAATTAATTTAGCAAAAATATTTATCCAGCTCTTTCTATGTTCAAATGCTAAATGTCCTGTTTGCCTAATAATTACCTTGGCTCTTAGGATAGATAATCCCCTTCACTAAAATCTACATGTGTCATGAGATGATGCCTTTGAACTTCAGTGTTAGCAATAACATTTTAATTGTCTTAAAAGAAGCATGAAATAGCAGTGTGAAATTATATTACATAAAATGAAGAAAATAAATCATTTTACCATGCAAAACTACTATGTGACTCTCTTGAAACAATATATTAATATTTAATTACATGGTATTAAGAAAGAATTAGTATGAGAACTACAACAAATGCATTGTACAGGAAAGTGATATTTTGGTCTTAAAATTGGTTTTATTGCTTTTTATTTCATTTTATTTTTGTTTTTGATGGTACTGGAGATTGAACCCAGAGGTATTCTCTCTTCTAGCTACATCCCCAGACTATTTTTTCTTTTATTTTGAAATAAGGTCTCACGAAGTTGCTGCAATCCTTCTGTCTCAGCCTCTGAAGTACTGGGATTACAGGCGTGTTCCACTACACCTGGCTGGCTTCGTCATTTTTGTTAGTCTTCTGAATACAAAAATGACCATTCCAATTCTGAGTGAGATGATGGATTTAATCCATGCTTCTATAAATATTTTCCTCTCCAGATTCTCTAGTAGAAGTCATATTTCATGTTCTTTTATTGTTGAAATTTGAGAGGTAAACTTACTAAGACAGGGAAGTAAGAAAAGAAACAATAGCAAGAGACAGGGTAAAAGATGTATAAATGGTAAGTCACTTAGCTGAATCTTAAACAAACAGGGAAGAAAGAAAGTTGGGCATCTGATATACTTACATGGCAGACAACTCAAAATCACTTGCAGGAACTGGCATCAGCTCTCACCTTTGGAAAATGGATGTGAAGAGGCAGGACTGTAATAAGAATGGTGAGGGGAAAGTCATTTGAGGCCAGTTAGACTCCACATCTCCAACCTTGTTCAAACTCTAGGGGAGGGCCTCCCACCCTCACTCCTGAATTTGGGAGTTATTCTCTTGATGGAGAAGAGGAAGTTTCAGGACTGAGAGCTATGATGACTGGCAGTATATATACCAAATTAAAAATGGTGTAAGGAACCACAAACCTTTAATCCTGATACCCCTTCCACCTGTTGCATTCCTGTTACTTCCAGAATGACAGAAATATTCTTTTCAGAAGATACCAAAGTTGGAGACTCCCCAAGAGGTGACCTATGTTAGATTTGAGGTGACCTTCAAGTGGAAAAATAGAGTAGTGTTCTCTGGGAGATTCCAGTTTCAGTTGGAGAAAGGCCAGGAGAACGCAGAGATGCTCTTCATGATGAAGACACCATGTCTGCCTGTTCAATGGTTGTTCACACTTATATATTATGGGTTGATTTCCTAACCCGTATTCATAATGGGGGAAAATAAAATGCCTGAGTAACTTCAAGGAAAATAATTTTTTTTTTTTTTGCGGTACTAGGGATTGAACGCAGGGGTGTTCTACCTCCGCGCTACACCCCTGGCCCTATTTTTTTTTATACTTCATTTTGAAACCGGGTCTCACGAAGTTGCGGAGGGCCTCACTAAGGAGAGAGAGAGAGAGAGAGAGAGAGCTGAGGCTGGCCGCGAACCCGGATCCTCCGGTCTCCGTCTCCCAAAGTACTGGGATTACAAGCGTGTGCCACCACGCCTGGCCAAGGAAAATAAAAATTTGAAGTTTCAAAATATGCATTATAAATACCTAATACAAATATTCAAAAATACTTGGAAGACAGAAATGTTCCTTGATGTAAACAGGATTTTATAAGTCCATATATCTTCTCATTTTGTACACCTATGTGATATCCTAACACATCACAGACCCCAAACAGTTTTATACACATTTTTGTCTGATGCAGAAAAAATACCTATTCTATTTAATCAGTAACTCATCCATTAGAAAATTTTATATTGTTGACGAAGGTCACAGTCTCCCATTCCTTCATATAATTTAAAGCAGTTCTACTGGGAGGCATTTCTGACTTGATCATTGTAGGTTCAGTAACTCCCTTTTACACCATTCCTCATTATATTTAAAATTTGTTGTGAAGCGATTCAAAGTATGAGAGCCTGTGGCTATGTTTAAATGAGAGCAACAGTTTCCCAGAGAAAGAGCTTCATCCCACTGGCCATTGCTAGGTCTAAGGGATTACTGCAGCCATCAGAATGCTATTTTTTTTAATAATCAATACAATGTGATTTTGATAGTACTTCCTTCAGGGCTATACCTACAATATAAAACAGAGCACTCCCATGCTATCCTACGTGACTGTGTCTTTTAAAATACTAATTAAGAACAGAATGATCCTTGACAATTGTAAACTCTTGAGAATGGCTTCGATTTCTGTGAAATACCTAAACATTATTTCTGTGACAGAGAACTATTGCCCAGGTACCAGCACACACTTGACAAGAAATGGAATGATAACAGATAAGTGAAGAAGTCTTAAGTCCTGCAATTAATATTTCTTTCTAGCTGCTGGTACCTGGTTGTGAAATCAAGAGGCTACCATCCTGTGCCTACATTTATCTATAGACAAGTATTTTGTTTTGCTTTTCTTTATGAACAAGGACAATTGTTTCAGTTCTGTGCTGATTGCTTTGAAGATTAAAAGTAGATATTCCACAGTGGAGAGAGAAATTAAATCAATAATAGATGTTTGACACAAATATAGGTCAGAGGATATTCAATTGCAACTGTAGCGACAATTTCTATCTTTATATCTGTCTCTAAAAATCAATTTATAAAAGACATGTAGATATTTATATTAGTTAAATTTTGTGCTTAAGTGAAAAGGAAAAACTAATATATACATATATATAATATATAATGTGTTAGAGACTATTGGTTGGTCAATATAGAAAAAAATAATATATTGAAAAGTATGGATGTTTCTTTTTTCTTCCTAAACTTCTAATACTTTTCTACCTTTTATATTACTGGCAAAAGCCTAAGTTTTATCCATAGGATGTGATTACCTAGTTATCACTGGTCTATAAATGTCCCACAGGAGTCTTTCAAGGTTACTTAATTTTCCCTCTGCTGGAATAATATTGGTTAAGATCCTACCTACAGAGAGTGCCTAGCAGATATTAAATGTTTTAATGGGGTTTTTCAAGAACATTGTATAATTTACTAACATATTTATTGGCTTAAATGAGTCAAATGGTTATTTGCTAAATAAGAAGAACCTTATTAAATATTCAAGAAGATTTAATAAACAGAATATTTGAAAAGCAAAATTTTATGTAACAAGTAGAACCCAAGATATGCCCATTTGATTCAAGAAGGAGACAATGAGTCACATCAGTTTTCTTTCTCTTATCCAACAGTATCCCAGAGGATCCTAAAGAGAGATGAGACAAGATTATTTACATTTTTGTGGTGCTGGGGATTGAACCCAAGAGCACTCTACCCAGGAACTACACCCCAAGGTCTTTTTACTTTTTATTTCAACCAGGGTCTCACTAGGTTGTTGAGGGTTTGGGGAAGTTGCTGAGGCTGGTTTTGAACCTATGATCCTCCTGTCTCAGCCTCCCAAGTACTGGGATCGTAGGCGTGCACCACCATGCCCAGCTATGATATGATATTTAGATCCTGAACCTTATTGATTAGAACAGAATAGACCCTTTCAAAGAGTCATATGTAAATGGACTATCTAAAAATTATAGAAGTTTAACTGCTTCAGGCTATGGTTAGAAGGTTGATTTGGAAGAAATGTACTTGCAGATAATCTGACATAGACTGCAGCCCTCCTCCAGTAGCCCTTTCCCTTCCTGCCCACTCCCATATTCATATCACTCAGGCAGTGCATTCTACATGGAGCCCTGCTCAAAGCCAAAAGCTACTGGAGAGCAGTGCTCAGATATAAAGAGATCATCACCAAAGGATAAGCCTCAGAACCTTCTTGAGTTTTAAGTAGCACTGGTTAAGAATACCTTAAACAAAGGAAAACCCATTTCCAGAAAAAATGAAATATAGGAACTATGTTTGAATAGGGCATATGATTCTACATGAAAATATTTGGCAATAATAACTAATATATTTTAATTTTTTTTCAAAGTCAGAACATTCATGTGACTTTTCTCCATTTGCACTTGTGTACCTAGATGGAGGGGCATTTAGTATCAGTTTTTATTGGGGCTAAGAACATTTTGACACATTAAAAAATTCAATTCTTAAATGAGGCTGGGAAACCATCAGATGGAGTCCTTGGTCTATAGAGACCGTAATCCGCGCTATTCCTTAACCATGCAGATGCTTCTGTCGAACAATCGTGCTCAGTACATTCATAGAGGGTGAGTCTAGGACACTGAGATAACGCTCATGGTCTTCCATCCAGGTAACACAACCATTTCATATACGCACATTTTTCTGTGAATGCATTGATCTTTCTTTTTTTTGCGGTACCGGGGATTGAACCCAGGGGCGTTTTACCTCCAAGCTACACCCCCTACCCTATTTTTTATACTTTATTTTGAAGCAGGGTCTCACTAAGTTGTGGAGGGCCTCACTAAGTAGCTGAGGCTGGCCGCGAACCCGGATCCTCTGGTCTCTGCCTCCCAAGTACTCGGATTACAAGCGTGCGCCACCACGCCCGGCATGCATTGATCTTAATTCCAAGAAGCACAAATAACAGGACAGCAATCTGAATGAGCCTGGAAGAAGAGTCATTCGGAGCACCTCCAAAAAGGAAGGCAGCCCTGTGGATACCTTGGAATCACCCAGTGAGACCGGGACTGGACTTCCAACCTACAGAACTGTGAGACAGTAGACTTATGTTCTTTGGGGAGAAATGAAATGCAGTGCAGAAAAAGGAGTATATTGAAATGCTAAAATAACAAACAATATGATTTTATCCTGAATGCAATCTTTAGAACATACTTGACAATTTGATGCCAAGTGGTCAGATTCAATTCTTGTGATTTCCCCATCATTATTCTATTCTTTCCCCTGTAGATAGCTTTTCATCGAATTGAAATTTAATCACAGTGGAATACATTAGGAGAACATCTTCATACTAATATTTTGGAGCCTTTATATTATGACTTACAGAACATTGCAGAAAATACTTAAAGTGTTTACATAAAATATTTATGAAGATTAATCTGATTCTTGGCCTGGGGAAGGGGGATGTTTCCGAACTTGACTGTGTAGAGATAAAATATGTGAAGTCAATTTGAGATCATCTAAGAGTTGTGTATCAGTGCCTCGTTTTTTTGTTTTAATTTTCTTAAAGTCAAAGTAACTGGTATGCTCTCTAAACAATGCAATTTTCCTTCTATGTATTGTGCTTTGAGATTTAGGCTCACTCTTCACAAGTGAAATAATTGAAAGAATTGTGTTCGATGGAGAGATTGATTTTTTTTCTGTTTGTAGATGTCGAATCATTCTCTCAGTCAGCTAAACAGGGTGGAAT
Organism: Glis glis; assembly: GCA_004027185.1. Classification (NCBI taxonomy): domain Eukaryota; kingdom Metazoa; phylum Chordata; class Mammalia; order Rodentia; family Gliridae; genus Glis; species Glis glis. The sequence goes on from PVJS01052172.1 coordinate 11,730, forward strand.
GATTCATCAGGATTTCTTTTAATTCCTGCACGCTCTGGAACTTATGTTTCAGAATGTCTATCTTCTATTGTATAGAAATGACATTCTGCTATTTGTGCTGTGACTAAATATATTTGTGCTTGCTAATCGTTAGACTGCAACTGGTAAAGTCAATAAACGGAACGTAGACAATTTGAGAAGAGACACATAGATTGTATTGGTTGGAATTAATGTTATTCTTTCTGAAAAGTAATATGCATTAATATTTTAGTGATCAACTCAGTTTTAGATCAGCTATAATTATTACATGCATGCATGATTAGTCCTAAGTAAATGAGGTAATGGACTAAAAGGTAGCAAATGATGAGTGTTTAAAAACTTAAATTACAATCATGTTTAGCTTTTTCTCATTTTGACTCTATGTTTGACATACTGCTAAATGAAAGGTTTTCATTTGTGAATATTACTCTTACTCTCATTTGACAGTTATAGAATGAAACAAAGATATTCACTCTTAGCATTTGAACTTATCATTGTACCAAGGCCATGGTCATAAAAAAAAATAGAATGAAAGGGAAAATAAAAATCAGAAGGGAAGAAAAACTTTCATTACTCATTGATGCTATGATTGCCTCTGTGAAAAATTCATGCGTCTGTGGACACATTTTTAGAAATACTAAATAAATTTAGTAGTCTTCCCAAATAGAAGGTTAATATACAAAATTTAATCAGATTTTATATGCCCAAATGAAACAGAATTTAAAATCATAACATGTCACTTAGAATTTATGAAAATCAAACATGTAAGCATAATTCTAGCAAAAGATGTGCGAAATATCTGTATTGAAAATGATAAAAATTAGCGAAATACATTTTAAAAGATGTAATGAAAGCAAAAATATATACTCAAAGTTTGAAGTACTAACCATTTTAAAGATATAGATGATCCCCTAAGTTAATCTATAGACCCAAATAAACTCGGTAAAAATTGGAGGAGTTCTTCAAGGGATGAGAGCACAAATAAAAAGAAGTTTCAAAATAATTACAGAAAATCTTATGTCTAAGAGTAGCCATATTAGTAATATACTGCTGCACCTTATCAACATCAATATCTATTGTACAGTTTTGACCCAAAGACAGACTAATTGATCCATAGTAGCAAGGAGTCCCAAAACACATATCTTCCACTAGATGATTTATGACAAGGGTGACATTGCAGTACACTAGGAAAAGTTTGGTAATCTCAATAATTGATAATAGATCAATTTTTAATGTGTCTTGACCCCTAATTTATATAATACCTAAAAATACATTCTAGATGAGCTGCAGAACTAAGGATGCTGACAGTGTTGATATTATCAGCATATTTTGACATTCAAATGGATAGTAGTGGCATTTCGTGCTAGTATTCATCTTTCCCCAAAGAAAATGTCCATTTAGCGTTTTTCATGAGCTTTTTGGCCATCCATGTGTTTTCTTTTTTGAAGTATCTTATAAAACCTCTACCTATTCTCTTTTCACTTGAGTCACATGTTCTCCTATTTTTGCCATTAAAAATGGGTTTATATGTTTGCATAGTAGAACGCCTTTGTGTTCAATCCCCGGTACCGCAAAAAAAAAAAAAAGTAAGAAACCTGTATATTTTTGCAAGCCCCTTTTATCCATTAGGAATATTGTGTACCATTCCTAGGTGCGACGGACCAGCTCAGCCGGGAAACTGAGACCGACAGGACAGGGGTCTCGGGATGTGGGCAAGGAGTCGGTGATGGGTGACAAACAGACACAGACAACTCAAGGAAGCTGTATCTGAGTGTATTTTGTAAAGCTTCAGGCAAGGATTTTATACACAATGATTAAGGAAACAGAATACATAATCAGCTGATCATTGTTTATGCCTACAGTTTATACAATTTTAATGATTTCTAAAAAGTAACAATGCAAAGCAATAAGAGCAAATAAATGTCAGAGCATACGTCTTGTTTGGCATAATGTCATGGGCA
>PVJS01052173.1:0-13708 GCA_004027185.1 Glis glis
ACTGGGGATTGAACCCAGGGGTGTTTTACCTCCAAGCTACACCCCCGGCCCTATTTTTTATACTTTATTTTGAAACCGGGTCTCACAAAGTTGTGAAGGGCCTCACTAAGTAGCTGAGGCTGGCTGCGAACCCGGATCCTCCGGTGTCAGCCTCCCAAGTACTAGGATTACAAGCGTGCGCCACCACGCCCAGCTTCCTCATTTCATTTTGACCTAAGGTTCTAGTCAGAGATCTAAGTAAAATATATGCAGTTTAATTTTATGACTTCACCAGTTTTCCTTTCTAATTTACATAAACTATGTTTTGTAGAATAACTGCCTAAATGGTCCCTCATTTCAAACACATAACCTCGGCTCCATCCCTCTCTTTTTGTCATCTACCTAAAGATGCAGTTACGAAAGAGAAACTTGCTATTACCTCTTTATGTGGCATCAATAGCAATGTAATGAACTATGCTATCAAGACCTGCACGGTTTTACCTGAAATTTTCTTAGAAATTTTTATTCAATAAAGAAATTTGAGAATATTAATGACTTCCCTTGTCTATTATTTAGAATGTTTACAAATATATTGCATCATTTCCTTGAGTATTTATGTTGTAAAAAACATTAGCACCCCACTATTATACTCATCCTTAGGTTTTTGATGTAGCATTAATCCTAATCATTCTGGCTATTTTGTATGATCTTTGCTTTGTTTTTACCTGCTAATGTTTTATTTTTCCAGTGTGCTTTATATTTCCTGCCTCTGAGCTTCCATAACCCAGAAATTTTGTTCTTTTGGGGAAGATGAGCCATAAAACAAAACTGAGGAAATCAACACATTTTAAATCAAATTTGAAGTTATAAAATTACAGCAATACAAGATAACATGTAAAGAAGAATAAAACAGAGATGTCTACTAATGAAAAACGACATCCAAGACAAAGTGTTAAGTGAACAAAAGCAAGTTATAGAGCAAAATGAATCATGTTTCATCAGTACATAAAAATATGTATGTATACATTGATATATCTATATCATATATGTGATATGTCATATATCATATGTTTATATTGACATATAGCAATACCTTTATCTAAAATTTCTAAAATCATGCATAAAATAACTGTTATCCACAGTTATCTCTGAGAAAGGAAGTAGAGTTGGGCAAGGAAGACTTTCACTTTCATTTTATTCTTGTCTATTCTATGTTTAAACTTTTAAACTAATCTTTGGTGTGAACAAAAAATTTATCAAAATCAGTATCTATTAACTTTTGAACCAGAAATTATACTTCTTGGAACCTATTCTAAGAAAATAATTATAAATTTGCAATAAAATAGCTAATGAAATACTAACTACAGTACTACTGATAATTGTGAAAAAAGGAAAAAATATAAATATTCAACAATAGGGAAATGGTGAATACATGAGAAAAATCATAGAATAGAATACACAGACATTAAACATGTTCATAAAGATTAATAATATGGAAAATAATTGTGATATAACATTAATATATAAAACAGAGGACATTGTATAAAAATATGATAACATAGCTTTCTAAACCCTAGGTTTAGAAATAAAATCCTTGACCAAATGTTGAAAGTTTCTTGTTTGTATGATAAACCTATGAGTATTCAAAACTACCTTTCTCTATTTTGCTAATGTTATTCCATGTATATGCATTAGATGTTAATGAAAAATAAACATTAATAGACTCAGTACATATATTAGACATTAATGAAGACAAATGGTCCCACACCTTGCCATCTAGTGTTGAACCTACTTTAATAAAATAAGAAATGTTTTAAAATTATAGATGTTATCAAGTCAAGAATATAGGTTTCCCAATGTATCTTGGAAAAATAAACCAATATACTATACTTATCATTTCATAAATCCAAGGGTATAAACTATTCTCTTCTAGGTGACAGAATCGTAACACAGCATCTCTGCTATTGCTATTCTATCCATCTCCTACTTACAGCCTACATTTTGTGCATCCTAGTTTACAAAAAGATGTTTACTTACATAAAGTAAGTTTTCTAAAGTGGAAAAAATAGTAATAATGTCAATGTTACTACTGAACTTCAACACCTCTACCATTTATTTATTTGTTTATTTATTGCTCTGCTGAGGATCAAACCCAGGTCGTGGGGCATGGGTTTGTGCTATACCACTAAGCTATACCCCAGCCCACCCCTCTACCTTTTTCATTAGCAGTTTGCCAAATTATGCTGATTTTCTAGATTATATGTTATAATATACTAGAATTTAATAATGAAATCCAAGATCAAAGATAAGAATTATTTTATAAATAATAATTTATTATTTCAAATATATTTAGTAAGAATTTTGATTCATATCTGGTGAAAATGTTTTGAATAGTTGAGAGTCCTGCGTTATAATTCTAAGGCAGAGGTTGACAAACTTTTTCAGTAAAGGCCATTTAAAAAATATAAAAACCATTCTTAGCTCATACTAGAGTTATTTTTGATAACTTATGTGAAGGTCATATCCCTTGTCACACACCACTATCTAGAATGCTTTTATCATCCTGCATCCCACCTTTGAAATTGTATCTGACCTTTAAAGCCCTCCTCAAATATGTTCTTCATGAAAACAAAGTGTCCTTAACCAAATGGGACTTCCTTTCAAGCCTCATGGTATTTTGGACCTTCTCTGATTTTATGGGTAGATGCTAAGCTCTGTCTAGTTATTGGCCGTACCAAGCATTCTTCTTAACATTTTATGAGAAGAACTCTGTCTTACACATTTCTTATTGGCCATGGAGCTTTGTACATAGTACAAAAGGTTAAAATTAATGGTTGAATGGAAACATAACTCTTCAACATCCTCCCTTCCTAGATGTAAGCCCCAGTAGATTAATAACAACTATTAAGGCCTTAAAAGAAATGTGGACATTAAAAGTCTCCATAAGATTTTCAAAACAGAGCTGAGTTTTCATAATATCAAAATTTGAGAGCAAATTTTATCTTGTAATCGAGAAGAATGGTCACTTCATTGGCAGGGGAGATGAGTGAGAGAGAGAAGGGAAAGGAGGTAGTAGTGACGGGCACAGATGCTCTGTGGGAGTCTGATACATGGCAGGCACAACCCAGCTTTCCCCAGGAGACAGCATGGTCCTTTCACTGTCCTCCCACAAGTGAGGAAAGCTTGAGGCCTCCTCAAAGGACTGGGTTGTCCAACCCACCCAGGAACTCCAGGGATCACAAAGAAGCTCAGTTTCTGAGAACTCAAAGTGAAGTTCAGAATGTCTTAGGCAACTTTTACATTTTTATCCAAATTGAAATTTCAATTATCTGGATATAGTTGGAAATATTTAGAAAGTCTGGAACCACTCTGCCTGAATTCAAATCCCCAAAGGCCCCTCATTATCTATATAATACTTGACAACTTACTTAACCTCTTTAAGACACATTTTTTTTTTCATCTGTAGAAAAGAGATGATGATGCTAGAACCTAACTCTTAGGAAAAAGGGCTGTTGTAAGACATGAGTTAATAAATGCATTGCAAATTGTGAATTACCATCTAGAACCTGGTAAGCTCTTACCAATGTAAGCTATGGATATATAAATGAATATGTGGTTCAGAACAAATAGCATTGCTAGTCTTAATCGCTAACAAGCCACAAATACCCTTGCAAATCTTCAGACATGTATTGTGTTTTATTTGATTCTTGTGATAGAATTACCATAGGAAGGAAATTACAGAAAATAGGAAACAGGCTATGTAAGAAGTATCAAATAACTTTTAAAATGCAATAGAAGAAAAATAGCATGCTGAAAATACATGGATGATTGTGTGACAAAGAGAGAAAGGGAAAATATTGAATCCTTCTGCGTTATCCCAGTAGTATTTCCCGAGCTTTGGCAGTAGGCAATGGCCAAAATCAGCTTCCATGCATGGGCACAACGGCAAGTGAACTCAGTGGCCATACTTACCCCCGTCCTCCACCCCAGGGAGACCCGCCATTTTGTCCTTCACCTCAGCACTGCTTTCTTCCCAGCGCTTACTCTTATCCCCTTCCTTTTCTTCCTTGGAAGCATGTTTCCTGGATTTCTCAGATACATTTTCTGCAACCCCTTGGGTGCCTTTCTCTATTTCTTCTTCCAGAACATTCTCATGGCTTTCCTGGCGTGGCAGCGGCTTGGTCTCCACATCTGCTTTTGTTATTTCTTGCTCTTCAATTTCAATTTCTAAGGATTCCTCGATTGGAAGATGGGATTTTTCTGGCTCATCATTTTCACTCAGCTCCTGCAAGGATCCACTTCTGGTACTTCCGCCCATACTATTTTCAGCCTGGGCTTCCCTGTCCCTGTCTGAAGAGTCATCGTCACTGTCACTGGAATAAGGGTGACTTCGAGATGAGGTTGATGAAGCAGTTTTAATATCTACAAAAGATAAAAATGATGACATCATGGTTGTTTCAAAAGTAATTGGTTTAATTGCAGGAACAATGTGAGTAATTAATCATAGTGAAGTTTTTAAAAATATAGTTTAGTAGATTTAATTTCCTTTTCCAATATAGTCCATGTATTTGTCATGAAAAAGAAAAATCTATCTAATCTATGAACTATAAAAGTTTTTAAACAAGAGATCACATTAAAATAAAACCAACCTTATTATTTTGATTTGCTTTTTGAAAGTCATTTTATTAGAAAACCTTTATAAATATTGAGTTTATTATAGAAAAAAATTAATCCTTTGATTTCACAGCAAGAACACTATTTATTTATCCTCTTGTATAATCACAGTATTCTCTGTGCATGAAACTTAAAAACTTTTATCTATTTCAATATCCACCATCCTAGTATACCCTGGTATCTGGATATGATTAAGTACTATGCATTCACACAGTGTGTAGACATTTAATAAATGATTTTAGGTGAGTGTGTGTGTGTGTGTGTGTGTGTGTGTGTGTTAGAAGGAGATATTGCCTTACTTCCAGTTCCCCAGAAGCAAAGCACTGAGATCAAGAATCACATGCTAGTGCTATATTGAGGTTGTGCTCCAGGAGAAAAACTTAAGGGAATAGAAGAACCCAGGAAAGAAAGGGAGCTAATCAATCAAAGAGCTATTTCAAGCAAGGACTCAACCTCAGCCGGATCCCACAGGGACCTCTGAAGTGTAAATTATACTAGAAGGATATAATTAAGATAGAGCTGGGGTTTCATACTTTGGACCACTAAGATATTGGCTACGGGCCACCCTAGGGGGATGTAAAATCCCTGGCTCTTCCATACTCTTTGTGCCTGAGGGTGAAGCAACTGCAGTAGCCCAGGGCAGCTCTATGAAGAAGGCAGAGGGTGCAAAAGCTGAGAGACAGACACTGGGAGCCAGAAAAAGAGATTTGAGCCTTACACTGAGGTGATTCTACACATGTGCAGTCTAGAAACTTCAAGTAGTTGAGAACAGTTTGTGTGCCATCCAAAAACCTTTAAAAACTGGAACATACATACTGAATCTCTACAAGGAACCTACACAGCATAACATCACTTCATACACTGCTGTGGGTCAGAGAAATACAAACTTGTTTTTGATTCATTAATCAATGGATCTGTGTTTATAATTGTTTTCATAGAAAATAATTTCCAAATGATATAGCCTGCACTTGAACGCTGTCTAGCTTTCCTGTTTTCTCTTCTCTGTGTTCTTTATTCCTTTTTCTATTTCTTTTATTTCTGCACGACATCTACACAGATGGCTGTAGCAGCTAATGCAGAGTTTAAGAAAAGAAATGCCTGTTGCTACCTTTATCCTCTTCCCTCTGTCCCTCCAGCCCTGTTGGCTCTCTATGACAGGTCTTAGCATTTTAAGTATAGTGTCAGAGACAGATCAGAGTTTCTGCCAAGATTCGAGAGATGCTACACAGCAGTAAAAAAACAAGCTAGAAAAAAAGTCTTTGAGCAACAGAACCCCTTAAGCACAATTCCATTTGTTCTTATCTCCCAATAGCTTGACAAGCACCAGATGACCACTATCCTTCAAAGAAATCACATACTTTAACCGCTCATTCTTTATTTTCCATTTTATAAAATCTGGATATGTGGGGAACATGGCCGATCAAGGAGAGTTGTTCTCCATCTTCTTTGTATTAGTTGAAAAACTGCGGGATCAATCTCTCCCCCTCTTGGAAGCATTTTACATTTATATATTTTTTTAAAAAAAGAAAAACAGAACTTGTTTATTAGTGGTTTAATCCATGGCTTTCATTAATTGCATAGGTAGGACACAATGTTCTCCTTGTTCTCAGTGTCCAAAAATATATCTACCATCTGAGTATTAGCATGATGACTCCCACTTTTTGGCTCTGAGAGTTGTTCACGAAATAAAAAATGAACACTTCAATCTTTCTTTTCTAGCTTTTATTAATTGCATTATTTTATTTCACAAGGCTGACAATTGTATTATTTTATTTTGCAAGGCGCTCTGGTTCAATTTTGAGTCAGTCCTTCAGCAAAGAAAGATCAAGAGAATGAACGGCCTCCAGGTGGCGAGGGCACCTGACCTCCCATATAAACTCATTTCAGTTTTCAAATTCCTCTCTAACCTCATGGTATAATTTAGTTTCACTCTCATTTCTGGCTCTCATTTTCTATACAGACACTGGGGTAAGATTTAGCTTACAAAAAAGCTCAAAAAGCTTCAGGGCTATGGAATAGGATTTTCAAAATGATTTCTATTTATTCTCTTAGAAATGAAACAAATTTTTATATAAAAACTTTCATATAAAGGAACTTTGGGGACACACATGTAAATTTTTTTTGTCATTAGGAGGGAAAAACTATTTTGGAGGCATGTTGGTAAATAACTCTACCTCTTACCCAATTCCATTTGTCCCTCCAGTGTTACCTCTTAGCACTAATGCTGAAAGAACCTGCTCCTGGTCTTTTGGGGAAGAAAAGCTCTGCACTCGGTGCCTGATGCCTCGACCAAAGCCAGAAGTTTGGTCCCACTGTTCCGTGTCCACCACATCCAATCAGTCCCCAAGTCCTTCTTCCTGTTTCATGTCATTAATAGCTATCTGTTGATAACTCTTTCTTTCTTTTTCTTTTTTGCATAACTATAATTAAAGTATTATTTCACAAAACATGGAACTGAGATGAAATAATATGTTCTTTTGTAACACAAACTTGGGGGTCCTCATCATAACTGAGCGGCTTGTTAGCTCTGAGCTTGGTTATGCTGTTTAACTTCTCTAAGCCTCTGTTTTCTAGACTGTAAAATAGAGATAATTCTACCTGCTCTTCACAAGTCATTGTAAAAACTGCATGAGAAAAAAAAATCACCTCATCAAACAATCATTTCTTTAGAGCTTTCAGTCTTTTTCTGTCACACATGTAGTATATTCTAATAAATGTATTTCTTGTGATACTGACTACTACATTATATTCAGAGTAATAGCACAGCTACCATTTGTTGAGGAAAAAATCCCAATACTTGATCATGATTATGCATCTGCTGTGTACCAGTGAGGTAAGGACTTTACAAACACATCATATAATCCTATCTTCTTTTTCTAGATCTAGAAAGTGAGGTCCAAAAAGACTAAATAATACTCAGTGTCTATTATTATAAAGCAGAAATTTTTATAAAATACTTATTTCGTAATGATACACTGTGACCAAACCAAAACAAAACAAAAAAAGTCTTGAAACAGGAAGCCCTGACTCATGGACCCACCACTGCTTCTCTTAGCTAACTTTCTAATGTTACCACCCAAGGGAGACAAAAGGTGTATAGTTCTCTCCGAAAGATCAGAACTCATGAGATAGGCAGGCCTCCGTTTCCAACCTCCAGTAGTTCTTCATTCTGTCCACCACTCAGGAGCCCAGAGAACGTTTAAGACACTCTGAGGCATGCAATATGAATATAAAGCAAAATATAGCAGTCAAAACTTTCCTGGGCCAGGCGCAGTGGTACACACCTGTAATCCCAGTACTTGGGAGGCTGAGACAGGAGGATCACAGGTTTGAGGCCAGCCTCAGCTACATAGCAAGACCCTCTACAACTTAGTGAGATCTTTTTTCCAAATAAAAAATAAAATAGGGTTGAGGGTATAGCTCAGAGGTAGAAAGCCCCTGGGTGCTATTCCTAGTACCACAAAAACAAAAAACAAATAAAAAAAACTTCCTGGGTTTTTTTTTTATAGCATTGACCATGATACTATTTGTATGAAAAAATATATATGTCATTCAGTTACTTAGCAAATATTTATGAAACACCATGTGGTGATTCACAAAAATGGTGTGTGTGTGTGTCTGTGTGTGTGTGTGTGTGTGTGTGTGTGTGTGTGTTTGTGTACACGCGTGCATGTGCACGTGCTAGCAATCCCCAATGCTTAGGTAGTACTGCCCGATTGTCAGCTTGGTAGCCACCTGACCAAGGGTGCCAAGCCTGCACATCTCCCAGTCAACACCAGTCTAAAAGTTTAGGATGAGCCCTGATCTCTCTCCTCATAACTGAGGTTTTGAGTTGTCTTCCACCTTCCTACCCACTTACATAGATTCATTCATCCATTAAATGCATATCAAGGAATGCCCTAGGTGCCAGACAATGTTCTACAAGAAGAAGGAACCCAGGTCCTGCTTCCACACAGATTACATACTCCAGATGGACATAACTAGTTATTTCCTCCTTTGCATGAGCTCTGTAAATCAACTGCACTTATTCATTAAAGAGTTTGTTCATTCGTCTAACAGAGACTGCAGATAAATCTCTCTCAGGCAGTTGCTATACTCTTAACTGCCATCAGTAGCAAATTGTCTATTTTAAACCAATGACAAGTGCTGACCTTTGTTTCAATCATTTCATCACCTGCTAACAGAGCTCATGGTTTAAATTCACTACTTCCTCAGTTAATACACTGATTTTAACTTCTTTGTTTGGGGGTTTTTAGCTGGAACCCCATACGGATATCTCAGTTCAACTAAATAAAGTCAATAGGTAAATTCAATGAAAAATTTATATCATCCCAACAACATACCATGGATTCCAACCAAATAAACTCAATAGTACTCTCCTGAACTTTGATACTAATCAAATCTACAGCAAAATCTGCATTAAATAATTCTCCTATTTTCTTCAAATTTGCCATGACACATGATATATGGATTTATACATCCTATTACTATTTGTATGAATAGTTCTAATTTGATTATACCCAGGAGTTTGTGAAAACCTGCTTGTATTTTATATCAGATACTAGGGTTTAGTCAATATCTTCGGGTGAAGCAATACTTAATTGGACAAATGCTTTATACTCAATATTATAGAGTGAATGTGCATTTAATGAAAATTATAGTAGAAATCATTAAATTCCAGGTAAGAACAGTTGCTAATTATTTGTTATAAGAACATATGTCTTCATACAGATAATTATTATGAATTGAAATGCCTCAATTTATCAATGGCAAACATATACATTATTTTGTAAGCATACATATCTACAGAAAAATGTAGATAAGCCTGGAGGAAAAGAAAATATAAAGCATAAAGTCTCCTCTAATTTCCTTAAATTTACCTTCAATTGCATTTTATACACATTAAAATGAATAATTAAAAATATCAAGAAAATAATCAAATCATTGTCATATTGTGCTTCATAAGTATGCACTATTTGTTTATATAGCCACTCAGCCCTTCATTCACAAGAATTTCCTGAGTATCTAGGTAGTGGTGTTGTTATGCATAAGGCAGATTCAAAACTGCAGAGGAAGAACTCATGTGAGAGTATTTTATGTAAACTAAGTGATGGTGCTCCATCTAAGTAGTTACCTTAAAGCTGCAACTTCCTACTTCAATAATTGAAATGTGACTGTGGGTTGAAGAATTCTTACCATTGAGGAAAATGACTTCTAACAGACTGAAAAAATGGCACAAATGAAATCATTATCTTTCTTACTAAAAATAAAATGCTTCAAATCTTGCTTCTTCAAATTCTGGGAAGAAGTTTTTCTCTGTGCCTCTCCCTCCCTTCCATCACATAAGGAGCTATTTAGTCTTCACCTCTTACTCATAGACACTATCATCCCAACTGTCTGTAAAAGTATAAAAGTATATTCCCAGCAACATGATGCTTTCCCCTTCAATCTTATAACATTCATCTATGACAATATGTTTTCAACTGGTAAATTAGTGCCTAGGGTCGCCAACACAAATGCAGAGAAAGGAAGCTGTCGCTCTTTTTAAATGATAGGAAGTCTCACACATCATTCCTAAACCAGAGTCCGCTCTCAGTCACTCTCGGTCCATAGCACTCCATCACTCACCGGCTGCTCAGCGCAGTGTATTCATCAAGGCGGGCCAGCGCGATTCTTAGCTGGCAGTTTAAATGGGGCCGACTTGTCACAAGAGTGACAGCCTGGGCAATTGTTTGCCCTCTGGGAACAGGTGCAGGCAGGTTCAAATGAAACACATCCAAATACTAACAGCAAGATTCTTAATCATGTCAATAAAAAGGATGTACTGGTGTCTGGGATTCAGTGGTCACAATATGCCTCTTACGCTTTTGAAGATGAAATGCTGTCTTGCTTTTCAGCTGTGTTTCAAGGAATCTATCATGTCATTATCATTTTTAATACATGCTACTTATTTGCTGGATAGAATCTCTAGTTCTGATGCTTAACATGCTAAAAGGCATGTTTTTGAATAACATAAAGGCAGATGATCAAAACAAAGGGATAGAACATAAGAGATCCCCCCGAGGTAGAGGAAACAAACAGTAATGTAATGAGATTTTATTTCAGAATAATGTCAATGCTTTAATGTAAAGACCCAGGATGCAAAAGGGCCCTTTAAAAGGATAGCTTGATAACATCGTTATTGAAATGACAAAAGAAAATAGCTGACCAGTTGAATTTTTGGCTCTTCAATTTTCCAACATTTGTGGACTGGCTTATGTTCTTACAGCTTTCATTACACACCTATTTAAATAATCTATATTCTGTATCTATACGATGCTGCTAATGCTATACATTTCTTCAATAAAAATTCCAATAATAATCACATAGCATAAATATAACTAGACATCATAGCACTAACCAAAGCACCTTAGAATTTTGTTGTGAACAATCAAGCGATTTTTTTATTACAAAATATATTTTTAGGAAATCAGCTCGTGAGGAGTAACAAAAACAGGTAACACACAGTCCTGGCTTTCACAGTACAATTAATTTGTGTGTTATTAACTTGTACAATTCATCTGAAGGGCAAATTTTAACGCACATGAGACAATGGATGAAAAATGAACTACTGAGTGATAGAGCTCTGTAACACAAAGAGCTCAGTGAAGGCTGCTGAGGTAGGGCAGAGGCATGGGAGAGGAGAACGGTCTAGAACTAAGCAAAATCCCAGGAGTGCACAGGGAAGTTCATGCAAGGAGAAAAGCAAATTAGGTAAAAATAGAAACTCCATTTTTATTTCCTCTTAAAAACAAAAATAGATGCTAGATGATAAGATAGAGCTCAAGATAAATGCCTCTGAAATGTATATCCTTAAAGAAACAAAATTCTTTTATCGGAAAGATTCACTTTAATTTTAGGTACGTAGATATTTTCTGATTTTTAAGAAATATAATTTCTCCAAATTGCAAGCTCTGAGGTTGGATAATATTTGCATCTTGGTGCCACTACTTTCTGGCTATGTGGCTTTGGGAATTATTTAATTTCACCATTTCCAAGTTTGCTTATTTGTGAAATGGTGATAAAAAGAATAAGTCCATGCTTATCCAAATTATTTGAGCTAAATAAAATCATTCATGTAAAATGTTTAGCAAAGGTCTTACTTAGTACATAGTAAGTCCTAATAAACAGTAGCCACTATATGAACTATTGCATTATCAATTATAAAGTGCCTTTTTAAACATAAGATTCCAATTAGTCATACGCAAGCAGTATTCAGTGTTAAAGCTTACCTATCAATATCAGTCATTCAATAACTACAGGTCTAAATGATTAAAGCTCTTCCCAAAGGAAATCTAGGCATTGCCTACATCTTTCTCTGAACATAAAAAAAGAATTGTGCTGTCTTGGAAAAATTCCATTTTTAATTTTTTAAAATTTTTTTATTTATTGGTGCATTGAAATCATACATCTTGATGAGTTTCAGGGTGGTAGAAATATACATGCACACATCATTCAATTTGATCCCCCAAAAGTAAGCTTATACTATATAGTATAAAAATAATCCCCAGGTAACTGATATCCAAAGAATGTACAGAATCAACAATTGAAAAATCTCCCACCATTACTGTAGAAATAAAAAATTTAAGAATCTTTTGTGTTTTGAACCAGTTATATTTATATGTAAACACATTTTCAGTCCTTTCCTAGATTCAAATCACTGGGATAATTTCTTCAAAATTATTGACTCAGGTAATACCACTCTTCCATCGAGTTCTATTTCTCTTTGTAATATAGGAATATAAACTTAACTATAATATTTACATTCAAATGGAGAAGAGAGGTTATATATTAGGCATGTCTAATCTAAGAAAAATAAAATATAGGTAGTAATAAAAATTATAGAAAATGCCTGAATTTAAGGCATTAAAAATAGTTTAATAGCCAGGCGTGGTGGTACACGCTTGTAATCCCAGTACTCGGGAGGCTGAGACAGGAGGGTCGTAGGTTTGCAGCCAGCCTCAGCTACTTAGTGAGGCTCTCTGCAACTTAGAAAGACCCTATTTCAAAATAAAGAATAAAAAATAGGGCTGGGGGTGTAGCCCGGAGGTAGAATGCCCCTGGGTTCAATTCCCAGTTCCACAAAACAAAAAAAAATAGTTTGATGTTATTTCAGTAACTGACCATTAATCTTAAGTCGTTCTTTCAACTATAATAAAAATGAATTCAAATCTTGTTTTCAAATTTACCAGTAGCTAACTTCACTCTAATTTTTTTGAATTGTGCTTCTCTTTTACCTTGGCTATAGGGAAGCCCAGAATTCATTTTTTTAGTTCAAATATAGTCATGGTTACATATTTCAGTTCCTAGAAAAATTAATTTCTTTTACTCTAAATTAAGTTGGCTTGAATTTTTTGTTTTATATTATTATTGTTGTTGTTGCACTACTAGGGATTGAACTACACCCCCAGCCCTTTTTTATTTTGAAATAGGGTTTCACTAAATTACTCCACAGTGGCCTCAAACCTGTGATCTTCACGTCTCAACCTCCCAAGTACCAGGATTATAGGAGTGTGCCACTGTGCCTGGCTTGAATTCTTTTTTGAAGACAGTGAAACTACAAACCAAATATTTGCTCTTGCTGTTACTAAATTACCTAATTTCTTCTTATATTATTTTAATATACTTCTTGAATTTAACATTTTGAGATTTTATACAGGAAAAAATTTCAAGAGGTGAAAAGAATAAAGAAATGGACAGCAACTCAGTCATCATAATGTGATTTTGTTCTCTAGTCAGAAACAAATTACAAAGGCATATACATAGCTGAGTGGGCTGGTACATGCGTGTAATCCCACTACATGGGAGGTTGAGACAGGAGGATCACAGGTTCAAGACCAGCCTCAGCAATTTAGCAAGGCCCTCAGCAACTTTGTGAGACCCTGTTTCAAAATAAAAATAAAATAAAATAAAAAGGGCTGGAGGTATAACTCAGAGCCCAAACTCAGAGCCCATCCCTAGATTCAATCCCCAGTATTAGACACACAAACACACACACACACACACACACACACAC